>RHPI01003753.1:50609-94563 GCA_009103225.1 Chlorokybus atmophyticus
GGGGGGGGGGGGCATGTCTATATAGACATTAAATCAAATGGACATGGTAGTAAAATCAAACTTATTCGGTAGTTTGGGTATGTTATCTATGTGCTTAAAATTGTACATGTTATATTGTGATGTCTTTGGTGCTGCACAAACAGTTCTTGCAAGTATCTGACATGAAATAAAATAGTAGCAAATGTTGCTATATCTTACCGCAAATAATTGCTTACAGCATCCGATCATTCTCATTTTGACTATAGTGTCGGCGGATTATGTTATGTGTTAAGATATCTTTATTACACACACAATTATATTAATTGATTATTATGCAATATGTTTGCAATGATTATCAATTGTTGAATACACATTATATATACATATATATGTACATAGTAGTGCATGGTAATTTGCTTTATTTAAGTAAACAAACAACTTTCATTTTGTAATACATTTGCATAATGTAAAAATATGAATAAGGTTGATTTTATGCATGAGTACACAGACAATGGCGGCATGCATTTAGAGGATAAAAACTTCCAATATGTGTTTGTACAAACATAATACGCGTGTATTACGCTTCACACCTAAAATATGCACAACCATATTGTATGCACATTATGCATGGGGACACATCTGCACAAAGGCATGCGCAAACGCAGCCCTGTGAAAGCATCCTCCATTAATGCACAATCAAACAATTATTTCGTGCTTGCAGTAAGATAAATTATCAAAAATCCAAGATATTGCAAGCATTATGTGCATGTGGAGCGTGGTCACACTTTGCGCGATGTGCATACAAAGAGGGAAGTCATGCTGTTGCACTTTAATGCACTTCAATGCCATTTAAGCATTGACGTATGCCACTGAAGGTGTTCTTGATTACAAACTGTGCATCAAACTATTTGCGTGCTTAATAAACAGTGAAGCAGGCAGTTTTGATACACAAGCTTTGCAAAGTGCGTGATTGAATCAACGTAGTGAACACGGAGACGTTGTCATTGTCATGACAACGTCTTCAAGCCTAAAGAAAGTCCGGCAGACACACTAAGCAATTTGTATGCTTATAAGCTTAAACTTGAGTCACTGCATGTAAGCATTGGCAATGCGGTACCAAAGTTAACACTGTCGGCGCAGGCAAAGCGGCACCTTTTCGTCGACGCCAAAGTCACGTGTCTCTGCAATGATTGATGCGTACCAGCGGCGTGACCGGCACTTTATCGGTCCCTCGCGGTACGAGTGCAGAGGCCAGCAGGGACGAAAGATCTACATGACGCAGATTTTGTCATCGTTGATAGCGACGTGCCCCCATCATGCTTTGCACGCCCCTCATGATCATTGAGCCAAATCTCGCAATTTCCCGTGCGCTAATGCTTACGGCCTACGTTAGTAGGGTATACTGGGTTGCATAATGGTACCAGGTGCCTGTCATAATGTCAAGAGCATGGGCGTCATGACTCATGAATGAAGTCGCCCTTGCTTTGTGGTTGTCATGTGACAGCTTCATGATAACACTAGTGCTTTTGTGTGATGGACCACCAGTGTTATCATGGGGCTGTCACATGCTTTGCCCAAGTTGACAAAGTGGTAATTTGTCAACCAAGGCAAAGCCAAATATATTATATTTTACATACATACGTAAGGTATGTCATATACAATTTTATGACTTTACGCCTGTATGCATGCACCCTATGTACAGATTTTACGAGTAGCGCTTGTTAAACTTTCAACAAGGCCCATGTGGTCAAACCTCGTTCAACTCAATATTTCCCAATGAATGTGCCTTATTGCCGGTTTGCACACAACATTCTATGTTGTGTGCACGCGCTCTTGTATTTATAACAAGAGAAGCAGCCTTACTTAAGCCAAGCGACATGCAAGCTTAAAAGCATTTATTTTTGAATATGATATGCATCAGGTGCGGCGCATTATGCAAATATTATTGATGTCGTGCCGGAGTTATCATAAACAATCAACCATGCAATGCAATTATAAAGTGTACAAATACGATGTTCTGGGCATGCTACACCAATACAATGATTACTCGACTCATATATAATATGATATATAAAATATGCAACGATATTCAGTGCAGTCGTATACATTCGGAATATTCGAATCTGCACAGTCAAAATACTTACGTGCGAGATTGGACTCATGTAACTTGTGCATGGGTTTGTTGGACTCATTTAACCTGGAAAAACACGCTATTACATGACACGTGTTCACAATTGCTATTACCAACAGTGTAAACGACTTGTAGTTCAACATACCAACAGTGTGAACAACTTACATGAGTCCAACAGTTCCAACAACGTGTTGCCGCAATCGTAATGTTGAGTCATGTTGCGTGCTTGATGTTTAGGTCGTTTGTCTGTCAGGGCTAGAGTCAAGACCTGATGCCGACACTCTCACAGGGGACACGGCATCATGCGAACGGGGCAACTTCGTACCCAGGCGTGACCGGCGTTGCACCCGAGAAAGAACAGAGAGCGCTGGAAAGGTAGCGCGGTCGCCGGTACAAGCGCAGTCATCGCTGCCGCGCTCCGTTGGGTCGTGGCGCGCCGAGCAAGGCCATCGAGCAGTCGCGTTTCAACGCACGCGCACGCGATGGCCAGCGTGATGCCCGTGGACCAGTACCACGCATTGAGCATGGTATCTAGTCCTTTATTATTATTTCTTATTGAGTCCACGCGGGCAGAGGGCGTTTTTTGGCGCCATCCTCCGCTTTATCGCCCCGGCGAACCGGTCAAGATCCGGACATTACCGTGCATGTCGGGCTTCACCACCCAGCAGATATCTGTTGCTGATACCCTTGAGAGCCTTGATATCTAAGACCTTCGACCCCGCCCTGTTACGTTTCAGCGTCACGTATCGGACTTCAGCCGGCATGGATGGTGGAGGACTCGTGCTCTGCTGTGCTATGCTCCGCTCTGTCTTACTGCTGCTGCCGGGTAGTAGGGCTGTAGTGGAGTGCAGGCCGAAGCACTGCCCGTAGTAGGTTTGATCTTTTGCCTGGTCGGCATGCATAGGGGCTGGCTAGTTTTATCCATGTGTGCCCCTGTTTGGATGTGTTGAGCCACGATCCTTGTCTGTCTGCATGAGGTAGTCTTTGCTGCTGCCTTGGACGGTCATTTCGACTCCCCCACTGGTTGCATAGTGATTTCCGCCGCCGCCGCCGCCGCCACCTCTTACGCCTCCTTCTTGAGGTGGTCTTTCTAGTCACCACCTGCCACTGGTTGGACGGGAGTGTGATTGATACAGGCAGCTGGACCGGCCGACACGAACGCAGGAGAGGAGGCTGCCTACATGGGCTGGACAACAAGTGAGTGCAGTAGTACAGGCGAATTTTGTTGCTTGGTGCTCGTCGTGCTGTGTGCGTCGTGGCTGCGTGCTCCAACGGCGTTCGACTAGTCAACAAACGTACTGCAAGCAAGACACTGGTTGCCTGTGAAGCGGCTGTTGGTAGTGGGCCTACTAGTGGCGCAGCGCCAGGTGTGATGTCGCATCTTTGAGTGTAGGGAGATCAGGCGCTGACCAATAATGCTGTGGTACAGATCAGCACTAGCACTGGTCACTTGGCAGCTGACTGCATGCAATGCTTACAGCTGCCAAGCACTTTGCCAAGTTAGCAACAATGTAGATATGCGTGTGGTTGTGTATGTAAGCAGTCCTGTCAAACACTAGTTAATGACAAGTTGTGACTACTTGCGTCTTGTGAGGTACAGTGTCTGTACACATTATCCTGTCTGCGTCCAATTGCGCCGAGTGCATGCAGTTAGTCAGTTGCTTTTATGATCATGTCTTCATGCCATGCACAAACTGCATGGTGAGCAATCTTGTTTGTCTTGGTGTACTTCCAGTGTACAGCTGCACTACTATGTGCACGCAGCCTTTCCCACTAGCTATTCCAGTCTCTTGAGTAGCGATAACCAGTAGTGAACGTGGTTTGCACTGCTGCAGAGATGACGCCGGCGATGTGGTCACAAGGCCACGACAGCTGGGCGGGGTTCCGGCAGCAGCAGGTGGCGCAGACGCGCTTCCTAGCGGACTTCATCACGGAGGACGGCGAGCTTATACACAGGCCGTTCGACCGCGCGGACTCCGTCGGCAGCGCCTCCAGCTCCAGCCGCAGCAACTCCGAAGACGACACTGAAGCCGAGCTGTGGCTCGGTATACGCGCCGAGGAGCCATCCAAAACTGAGGTTGAGGAGGATGTCGAGGATATTTGTTGGATTGACGACTTTCAAAAAGACATCAAGCCGGCCGTCAATGTGAAGTACGCCCTCGCGGCCGACATGGCCGCCTTTCTCCTCGCCGATCCCGCCGTGGCCGCCCGCACAGCTGGCAATTGCAGCACCATCGCCATCCACGATCCCGGGCTGAAGCCGGGGGCCTGCAGGAAGTACAGTGCGTCGTTCACGGTGGACAAGTCCCGGGTAGGTGTCTCAGGCGCGTGCCACCTTGCTTTCTTTATTGTTATGACCATTGTTGAATGTTTCTCCCCACACAGGATGTTACTGGAGTCATGTGGTCGCCGACAGCGTTGGCGCTCCTCCAGTATGATGACACCTACACAATCTTTTCCGGTGCTGATGACGGCAGCATATGGGTGAGTGCCATTGTTGATATGTTGTAGCAGGGGCACGCACTTTCTGGGCATCTGTAACAACTAAGTAATCTTGTCAGCAATCTTGCCTGATGTCACAAACCGCTGTCCCTGTTGCAGTGCTGGAAGGAGACGGATGTGGAGTGGACTCGCTTGGTCCCTGCCCAAGACTCGGCTGTCCTCGCGCTTCACATCGAAGGTGGCGGCCTGTTCTGCGCACTCGCCAACCAGGTCACGCAGGTAACACACACCAAACCAAAACAGGTCATCTTGTCATGCACAACTGTGTGATGCATCCAGCTGACTGCATACTCTTTTCGATCAGATCTACAAAGTCAAGGGCGGTCGCCTTGTCTTGAGCGCCTCGAACGCCAAGCGCACGGCCAAGGGTGCGGAGTTCACGCGCATGCTGGCGAGGTGCGTTAGTGTCAACCACTGGGTCACGTTCGACTGCGACGGCACGGGCAACATTCATGTTCGTGACCTGCTTGAAGCCCGCCTCTGCGCCATCATCCGCAACCAGGAGAAGGTTGTCTCCCTCGCATGTGATCGTGATCGATTGTACTGCGGGACCTCAGATGGCGCAATCAAGGTAAGTGAGCTTGGCAAGTGATAAAATTGTTGTATCGCATTTGTGGCACACTCACCCTTGTCATCTTTGCAGGTTAGGGCTATGACGAGCACTTTAACAAGTAGTTACCGACATCTTTACACACTGAGGGGTCATACAGGGGCGGTGCGTGCGCTGGCTGCCAAGAACAATCGGCTCTACAGCTCGTCTAGTGACGGGACGCTGCGCATGTGGAATCGCAAAAGTCACGTGTGCGAGAATGTTTTCCTCGACCCCGCGTTTGCCAATGCACAGAGCCTCGCAGTCTCTGTCAACCGCATCGTGTGCGGCAGCCAGAGCCATGCTCTGCAGGTATGCTCATGTGCATGCGTATGTACATGTGTAGGTACATCTGCTGTCGCGCACAGTAGGGCGCATGCTTGTGTTTTGCCAACATCATCAGGCACAGGCAGAGCCCTTGCATTGTGTGCGTATGCGTGTATGTGCGTGTTACGACTTGTTAGCGCTTTTGGACCTTTGTGCAAGGTCGGACTGGACTACATACATATAGTCTTTGACATAAATGTCTGTGTTCAGTGCTGGCACCTGCACGAGACTCCAGCGAATAGCTCAGCCACAATGCCCGTGGCCACAGTGACGAGCATGCTGCCAGAGTGTGATGAGGTTGTGTTGGAGGTCGAGCGCGCGGTCGCCGTCGCAGCAGCAAAGATCCGTGCATTGAGGGACCTCGAACCAGATGCCATCACGGTGCCAGCAGATGAACTGGATGATGCAAGTGATACCAAGGGTGAAGTTGAGAAGCTCCCGCAGGGCAGGTGGCTTAGGTTTTCACCAGCAAAGCCTGAAGCACCCGTAGGGCAGCTGGATTCATGAGTTGGGTACTCCAAGCCTTCTCTCCCTGCACCTCGCCTCTCCTCCTGCACCACCCTCTCACCCTTTGCCTTGTGTCTTCCTCTTCCCTTTGTGTATACTCCAACTTCACCAACAACAGCCGTTGCATCGGATACACGCACCGATAAGGTCACGTAAATGTGCACATCTCAACGTTTGTAATAGGTTTTTTGCCCATAAGTGGTAGCTACTAGTGATTCAGGCAAACATGAGTGAGCAGTAGTAGTGGTATCAGGTTATGTGCCTGCTGTAGTAGCGCATATATCATAGCGTCACTACAGGTATAATGTTGCACGGGTTATATAAGTGCACCAAGTGTACAGCCTCGAGATTGTGGATACGCTCATACGACATGGACACCCAGGCTGTGCGTATGCATGCACTCACATCTGTGTCGTTGTGCGCATAAACGAAGAGCAACGTGTATGGCATCATAGGCAACAGCCAACAGGTAGTGAGCATCAGGAATGCAAGTAACCATGTAGCAGTAACCATGCACAAGAGCTGGCCCAAGCCCGAATAGGTGTGGTCGCAACGTACAATGGCTCTGCGCAGGTCCATTGCATAGTGTCGGATCGATTGAAAGCTGAGGGTGGACAGGAGGCAAAGCTGCGAACAGCAACAGCAGCAGACAGAAGTACAACAGCAGCAAGGCACTGTTTGTAGTGATAGTGGCAAGCAGCGGGAAACTCTAGTCTCTCGTTACCAATACAAAATGTGTGTGTGTTTGCGGCTGTGTGCCAACGCCATGCCTACCACAGTAGCGGCAAATGAAAGAGCAGCCACGCGCTGTATGTGACCATTGTGTTGCAGCACGTTGGAGTACGTCGTTTCTGGATCCGTCATATGTATTGCCAAGGTTGCCATTGGCAACACCGCCCGCTTGTGATGGTTGTTGTGTTGTGTATGAGCGCGTGTTCATGCATGGCATGCACTCTTCTGCTTCATACGAAGTGATCTCACGTCATACAATCAAACAAAAGGCAATACCAATTCACCTCAATACCAACAGCTGGTGGACCCTAGGTGGGTGGGTGGGTGGGGGGCGGGGGGGTATCCTACAGGACTGCTGATAGACTTGAACGCTAAGCGTGTAAAGCAATCAGGCAGTGCCGGGGATGCCTACTCCGTGCTTGCTTGTGCTTGGTGTCCATGCTGCTTGAGGGTCTAGGTCTAGTAGTCGCTTGGTACCGTTAGTTGTATCAGACTCTGCTTGACCCCCACGTAGTCTCATGCGTGTATGCTTGTGCGTGACTTGGTTGGACAGTTTGCACGCTTGCACATTGTATCGTACTTGAGAGTTTGCTTTTGCAACTATGTGTTATGCAGTGGGTCAGTGCGCGTGCGTGCACTCACCGCCCAGCACACGCCCTCACACGCAGGCTACTGGCGCGCAGCCGCATGTCGTACCTTCCCTCATCGTGGCTCGAACTCGTTGTAAACCACCTTGTCATGCATGTCCGTATGCTATTGTACACCATGAGACCATGTCATGCTATCTCATGCACTGCCTCTCATCACATGGTAGACACACATAGTGAAGGATGCGTGTCCCCTTGCGTGGGCTCAACGGTGGTATATAAGGCTTTGCTAGCTTGTTTCCTAGTTTGGTTGGATGCAAGTGAAGGATGCGTGTCCCCTTGCAAAAGGTAGGCAAGATGACCACAACTTGCAATCAGCCGTTCACTCGTGTAGAGCAGTCCAAACTCAATCCTCACTCAATGTACATGCTAAGGCAGCCCATACGGTGCATCAAGGTCGCAACAGTGACACACACCCCTTCATGCACAGCAACGAACACGTGCACACACATCATACATGCAAGCATGTGCACAAGCATCCGCTCAGCCAAGAACCTTCCCAAAGGTGTTGCTTGCACTCCAGTAGGCTAACTTGCATCCAACCAAACTAGGAAACAAGCTAGCAAAGCCTTATATACCACCGTTGAGCCCAAGCCCAACCAACTCTCCAACTACCCTAACCGTCAGTTTGCACCAGCATAGTGACAGTCATGATGGCGTTGATAAGTAATGGTACACGGTTAGGAAAGGCTTATCTAAGCCTATCCTCTTAAGTACAATTCAAGACGCATCTTTTGACGCCAACCCACGGACAAACCGCCACTTCAACTATAAGTTATGGCTTCTCGAAGTCACAACTCCAAAACAGCTGCGCGGGATACTATAATGACTCAAATATGGTGTCAGCTCGGTATCTGACTGTAGATACGCCTCGAACACACCTCCCTCACGTCCATGAGGACCCAAACATGAGTTCCCAACAAAAACCCAACACATAAACCCTGTAAAATGGCTACGAGAGCCGAAATCCCAAGGTCCATCCATGCCGCCAGCCCCGAGGGCACCATGCACACGACACTACATGCTCGCGCATGACACGCACCAACCCCTTGCGCTGCTCACCCACTATTTGACCGCTGCTCACCCACCCACCTTCCCTGCCTCTGTCCAGCTGCTTGCACACACTTACCTCGCAGCCCCTCAAGTCCGGTGCAATGGCAGTCTTATGGCCTTCAGATTTGCAACACGCAACTCGCACATGCATGCGCACACACTGCTTTGTTCTGTGATGTTGTGCACCAGATCGTGTGTACAGGAGTTGTACTGCAGTTGTACCACGCTACACAAAGTTGCTTGGCAAGAGAATGCCACATATACAGTCAGTACCAGCCACACGAAAGAGAACCTCCCAACAATTTCGTCCTAGCCAATTGGGCCGCTTTCCACAATACCTCTTTACACCAACTAATCAGTTGGCAATCCACTGCTCGTCAATGACCTGAAAAGGCGGTTGCGACGTGCGATCGAGCCGCTTGTAAGTGAATATGGAACCGTCTTCGCCCAACTCGATCACGCGCGCACGCCGCTCCCAACCGGGCCGGCCGTAGCCGTTGTACCCCACACCACCTGCACACAGATGTGGGTATGTGTTTGTTGACTCTCAAGTGTTCCTCATAGTCGGTGTGACGTGTTTGTGAGTAATGTACTACCTGCGTAGCAAAGTGAGATGCCATGTCTCTCTGCGCAAAAATCGTTCACGTGGTCGTGCCCGCAATTGACCATCTTCACGCTGCCGCCCTCCGCCATCGCCTGGAAGAGCCCGCAATCGCCTCGCGGGCTACACGTACGCTCCTGGTTGTGAGAGAATACACTCGTTGTGACAAGTTCACTCCAATGGCACATGTGCACACATGCGCACACGCACAGGCTCTTGCACGCATACAAGCACACGCAAGCACGCGCATATGGACACACCCACGAAGCTCTCGTGCGATGCGTGCCTGAACACGCACATATGCATGTGCGTGTTCGCACGCGTACGTGCGCACATGCACCATTCGACACATGCACCCACCTCACCCACCCACCCACATACACACCCACTCACCGTGTAACTCCCCGTGCACTGTCTCCCTTTCCCTTCCATCTCCATGTCCGCCAGCAGTTCTCCCGTGGCTCCTCCTCCCCCCCCCTCCCCACCGAGTGCGCACCGCTCCCCCGCTTGCGCGTACTCCGGCAGCGGGATGTGGACGAACGCGATGGAGGGGACGGGAGAGGGGAGGGAGGAGGACACGGAACGGAACCATTGCACCTGGTCTGAGGGAGGGATAAGAGACATGTTGAGATTGGTTGGATACACGAGGTCAGAGTGTTGGCTGGTGTATGTGTGCAACCCACCACCACAGCATGGTGGTGGGTGGGGGTGAGTGGCACGTACACACGTCAAGGTATGAGCACACGTGCGTTGTTCATCAGTGCGTGTACACGTCGTATGTAGTGTTATGCATATGTGCGTTGTACGTATGTGTACTATGCACAGCGTATGTATAACTATCTGTGTCTCGGTGTGTGCATGTATGTGTACCTGTGCGTGCGTGCACCTGCACGAGTATGGGTGCATAGATGGGTGCACAAGCAACCACTGTTTGATAATCTGTGTGCTTAAAAGACAATCCGTTGCACTCTCACCTGCGAGGACGTACGAGTAGTCTTCTCTGTCCCAGTCATACGCTCCCGAGTCCAGAAAATAGAGCGCCCACGCAATATCCCCACCACCGCTATTAACACTACGGCTATCGTCAACCCTACTGCTGCCCACTTCATCGCTCGCTGTGCGCGCGGACACGGTGTACGCGTAGTTGCCCACGCGGCCCGTCGATGAAACCAACCAATCGGGGCCCGCGTGCGACAGCGAGTGCGGAGACTCCACATCCACCTGTGATAGGGATGACCATGATGCTCACTGATGGTTGGTGTAGTGCACCGTTGCACATGCCCACATACATTGCGCACTTACCTCCATGAGTTGGGCTCTGGTGAGTGAGCCCTCGGCGTCGTGGTTGCCGAATATGAGCGCGTAAGGGATGGACCTCTCCTCCATGGGCTTCCTCACCTCCCTCATGTTGCCTGTACACACAAGTTTGACAACCAAATGCGACGAGACAACAACTTGCAACTCGAGTATTGACTCAAACTGACTGAGTGAGTGAGTGATGAACCCAACCTCACCTGCTGGGTCGCGTGACGTGCTCCCATGTATGTTGTCCCCGCTCATGACGACGAGGTCCGGCCGCTCGATGTCGAGCACCGCGCGCATGAAGTCCGTGGTGTTGAGGTCCGTGCACGGCCCCAGCGACGACCACGGCTCCGCCACATCCCTGCACAACCACCACTCAATACCTTGGAGGACACGTACTTGAAAAGGTTTGCCACACACAAGCACACGCACACTTGTACGCAAGCCCCACGTCTCCAACCTGCAGGGCGTGTCTCTCCCGTTGGCGAAGTGCAGGTCCGAGAACTGAACGATGCGGAAGCGCGGGGCGGAGAAGGCGAGACGCGCGTGGGGTTGCGGCGGCAACGCTGCGGCAGAGCTGGTCGATAATGCGCACACGATGTCCGGGGTCTGAGGTGAAACAGCAGAGGGAGGGTGAGGAGCGTTGTGTTGCCGTGTTGTGACATGGAGAAGGAGCATTACGGGGGATTCGTGTGTGTTGAATGAGAAAAGAGTAAGTAGAAAGAGAGCGGTGAGCGAAGCTTGCCGGGTGACGGGAGGAGGGTGTGTGTGTGGTAAACATGTGTGTATGTGTGCGTGAGCATGAGCGCGCAAGTGTTCATGTGTGTGTACGGGCACATGTGCGTGTAACTGTAAGTGTAGATGTTTGTATGTGCGTGTGCAAATGAGTGCGCACACAGCTGCATGCGCATGTGCGCTTGTGTGCCACGCACAATACATGTGCATGGCTGGCAAAGCACGCATGAATGGGCGTGTATGCTTGTGAATGCGTGTACGCGTTGGCGGGCGCGTACATGTGACGGCGCATGGGCGGGAGGGCGGGGCGGGAATGCATCTGTGCACAAATGTATGCATGTAGGTTTGCATGCACGTCCACTTTTGGTAAACAGCTGCGCATTCAGCCTGGGTGCTGCCCAACTATGCTGCACGCACTCACTGGGTACTCTCCCAACCCTGAAGATTCCATAGTAGATCTCCATGCTTCTGCTTCTAGCCTGATTGACCCGCACACAAACACCTTGAGAGCACTCAAACTCTTCACATGCACGCAGTGCATGGACACATAGACGTATACAATGGGCTCACCAGCAGTCCACCTCGCCAGACCAGGGTGGAAGAGGCCAAGGCGGCAACGAGGAGGGCGGCGACGGCGGCGAGGAGGAGGAGGGAGACGCACCGCCGCCGCCACCGCCGCCGCCTCAGCAGCAACCCTTCGTGTAGAAGCTCGCCGCCGCCGCCGCCGCCGCCTGCTCCCCCCTCCTCATCGTCATCCACCCCCCCGCGCCCACCAGCGACGAGCACCTCCTCCTCCGCCGCCTTGTCCTCCTCCCTCTTGCCGCCCTCCTCGCGCCTCATCAAACCAAAGCCCGTGGCCAACCCTGGCCTGGCCCGGCCTGGCTTGGCCTAGCCTAGTGGCAGCACCTTCCCCTACCAGGCCGGTGGGTGCGCTCTCTCAACCTGGACACCGGCTGGCCTGGCCTGGTAGCCTGGCCCGGTAGCCTGGCCTGACATGAGCCTAAGAGCGACTATGGCCTACGACTGCAGAGTAGCCTGGTCCAGGTCACAGTCACGCGTATCGGAGCGTGAGCTTGGAGTGGTGGACAGCGTACGTACTTGTACGCGCTGCTCTCAGCAGGCCATATCCGCCACAACTGCAAACTTCGCCCCCGCATGGATGGACATCGCATGTATATATATACTTCAACATGAGGACGTATACTCTCGTTCTCATTTGTCCAAACGTGCGTATGCACTCGTGACGCGTACCACCCACACCGAGCACTCGCACGCACGCACGCACAGGAGGGCGCGCAAGACGGAAACGACAAGAAAAGTTGCGGTCGAGTGATTGTTGTCGCAGACAGTGTAGCGTACGCAGGCGTCCACGTGCACGGATTTGTTTGAAACACACCGCCTGCTGGCTGAATGGTGTACGTGGCGTGTTGCTATGCATCTATTTGTTTGCAGTCCGCAGTTGAGCTAAGGTGACTGCCCAAACATTCGTGCAGTGTCCCGCATACGTCTGATTGAGGGCAATGTCTGCCTTTGTGTATGTACGCATATGCAGAAGTTGCTACCATAATGATCACCGATGAGTATCAGTGTCAGGGTCATTGGGCATCAATGTTGCCTGTCCTCGCATTCTCATGAAAGGAGATAACAGCCTCATGCTCCTCATCTTTCGTTGCTGCGCACGCTGATGGTGTTCTTCCATCACACGCCAGTGCGGCGACAGCCACATTGCAGCCTCCAGCTCACAAGCTTCACGCGGTTGAGATACAAGTGCCTCTATACGGGAAACAAGATGATGATCAGCATGCCTGTGTGCGTGAATTTGCATGTGCATGCATTCGCGTGTGCATATGCCTACATATGCCTGCCTGTACATGTATGCGCGTTCGCAAGTGAGTGTGTGTGCTCGACACACAGGCTGTGCACTCTGTCATCAGACAGGCTGGCCAGCTTACTACCAACACTGGTTCCAGCAGCAGCTGCAGCTGTCCATACCAGTGCTGGTGCGGCAGGCTTGTTGCTGCGCTTGTTGTCGTGCGAGTCCCTTGCGTGGTGGGTGCTCTGTGCATCCCTGCGCCACCCTCCGTTCTGTCACCAGCGCCGACTCCATTGATGTTGTTGTTGCTTGTGTGTCTATCACTCCTCCTCCTCCACGTCGCAACATCGCAGCAGCAGCTCACTTCAGAAGGGCGGACACACGCCCATACGCACAAACAAACCGCAGGTAGCTAGGCAGAGGTGACTGTAGGCAAATGCATGCATTCACACCGCTCTCACACACTACCATTGCTAATCAAGCCTTACTTCACCACCCACTCCTCTTATGTACAGCAGGTACGGCCGCTGCTGCGCTTAAAAGCACGCCGTCACGTGCCGGGACGGACGACCGCATCACATCACATCACATCACATCACACAGGTCATGACATGAAACGTGTGAGGTGATTGAAAGGTAGGTAACGCCCCGTGTTTCTGGAAAGTTGCCCCGCGAGATCGCACCTGTCATGACAAGCTTAAGCTGTGACACCCACATGATGCCTACAGCCAGTGCACTTTCGAACCGCATCACCCCGCCTTAGCCATAGTCGTGTGGCTTCACGCTAGTGCGTCACATGATGCGACTCGCATCACGTGGTGGGCGCTCATCATACCAGATGTGATGCGTCGGTGACCAGGAGCCCCTCCAAGGCAAGGCAGGGTGATGTTGGCTGCCTGGTGGCTCCTTGATGTCACTCATCAGGGAGCCACCAAGGCAAGGCATCGTGCACAGAGAGGCAGCGTAGTAGTACATAAACCCACACCCGCACCTTGCTTGCCTCCAGAATGCTGGCTGCAGCTCTCTCTCGCGTGTGTGCGTGACCCCTCTCCTGCAGGCGGAGTGAGTGTGCACAGATGGCGCAGGCATGTCCGCAACGCCGTGCTGCAGCACAGCAACAACGACAACAACAACAAGCAGCACCACAGTTAGAGAGCTCTTCTGCCTCAGGTGCCTGTGTCGGTGTGTCACGCAACCGCACCGTGCTCGCAACACCTATACACTTGCACTTTGCTGCCCTGCTCCTCTCTTGTTTGCACAACAGAGGAGTGGGTTACGGCTTTCTGGCAAGACAAGGAGGAGGAAGAAGGAGCGATTGCAAGAGATTGCAGTGAGCAGAGCCCGCAGCTGATGACAGTGACAGTGACAATGATGTGAAAAGCTAGTGAGCTGCAGGGTTGGTGGGAGGCGACAGTAAACGGTAGTGACGATGTGGGCGAGGTGGTTGCGAATGTGGCTAGCATGCCGGAGATGATGCTGGCGTGCTAGCAGTTAGCAGAGTTCAACACAACCAAGCAGTGTGTATTTCCGTACACAGCGAGTGCGTGTGCACATTTGTGTACACAGCGAGTGCGTTTGCATATAAGCTTTGACTGCGCACATGGGCATGCCATCAAGCAGGTGTGCACACACGCACGCGTACACTCTCAACATGCGCATACACCCAAGCGACAACCTGCACATAGCAGTAAGACACTCGGCACCCTCAACAAACCACACCCCTGCACATGCACGCATGCAGTCACAGCATGTCCATGCATATGCACTGCTGCAAGCAATGTGCGTGCGTGTAATATGCACGCACACATGCACGTGCACGCACATTGCCACATGCGCACAGGCATGCGGGCACGCATGTACTGCCTGCCAGATCAGGGCGAGCCTTGTCCTGACAACCAACCTGAAACAAAAGAACCATTGAAAAACACAAACTGCAGTGCCAGGTGCACAGCCTATTTACTGAGCAAGAGGACAACATCGTCCGCTCGCAGAGATTATGATGCTTGCAAAAAAATTTCAAACTCAGAGCGGCTCTGCCTACACACATCTACACAGCAGCCAACATGGCAATTGCATGTTGTGCTCTTTAGGCGTTTCTGAGCACCACCGAGTTTCCACAAGTGTTGGCCATGCTGCATTGATCAATGCAATCATTACGTGATTGATCACATCAAAAAGCACACCGTGTGCAGCCATTTCAACTGGCTGCAAACGATCTGGTAAGGTTCTACCCAGTCTGGCGCATTGGCAACTTGCGTCGCAGCGGTTGCAACCTTCAGCATAATGAATAAATGCACGATACAGCCTTGTCCAATCGATCTTTACCTTCCTTTACAATACTAATTAGCCAGTTCGGGATCGGTGCAAAATGTGTACAGCTATACTGGAGAGTTGCAAATGCTGACCGCATTTGGCAGTGACTTAGAGCCATTTGCCTGCTGGATTGCACTGTTAATAAGCATTGCTACGACAGCTGCCGCGCAGCATGCGCACTACCAGTGTATGCACAACGACTAGCACTAGGGCTTGGGCTAGCTTATCTGATGTTGCTGCCACTACTGCTCGTTTGATATCCTTGATATCCTGTTTGATCTTACCTACTGCTGCGCTGTTGTGGTCCCAACCTCACCTAGTACCAACATGCACAATCAGCGCGAGGAAGCTGTCCAAAAGAGTGAAATCAATGCATCCAACTGGAGCACTCATAGATGGATATTTTGAGCTCACGTTCAGCAGCAGTCACCGACTTTCTCAAAGGACAACATGCATACTGTAACAAATCGTGGTGCAAAACAAAATCACAACAATGCCTCGTACTGCGTCCTTACACGAGCAAACTCACAGCCAGATGTACTGGCAGGTAACGGGGAGTTCACTGGTTTACCACCATGACTAGCGGTCATGCGATGGCAGGTCTACTTGATCTACAGCCTATGCAGTACAGGCGGCCCGCGACACTACACAAGACACAATACTAAATCTAATCCTTGCCGTCACCCTTGCGGAGGCTGCCAAGGGCAATTGGGGCCTGTGTGCCAACCACTGTTGATGTTGAAAGCCCAGAAATGTCAGCGCCCGATGCCTTCTCCTTCTCCACCTGAATGAAGTGAACCAGTCAGGCATTGCTAAGTCCACCTTCACGCCTATGCAACAATGCTATGCACCGCATCACATTCAAGAACATGCAACCAACCTGCTCAGTGATCCAATCGAAGGTAATCTTCAGGCCATCCTTGAGTGCGGTGGGTGGAGCCCAGCCAAGCTTCTCCTTGATAAGGGTGTTGTCGGAGTTGCGTCCGCGCACACCCTCGGGTCCCGGGAGATGCTTAATGGGAAGGTTCCTGCCAGTGAAGTCCAGCACCATCTTGGCCATGTCGTTCATGGCGATCATCTCGTCACTGCCAAGGTTCAGGGGCTCCGTGAAGTCAGACTTGGTCAAGCGCAGCACACCCTCGACACAGTCATCAATGAATGTGAAGCTGCGTGTCTGGTTGCCATCACCCCACATCTCAAACTCTGTGGTGGCTGTGATGGCCTTTCGGCAGAAGGCAGCAGGTGCCTTCTCCCGTCCACCTATACAGGATTCCACATTAGAAAATTCACAGATTAGACAATGAATACCCATTATTGAACAATTAGTAGAAGCTTGGCATTAGACAGAGCAAAACAACAAGCCTAACACTCTCTCTGCTGTTTGAGGCCCCCTGGCCAGCTGGCAGTTGCATGCTTTGACAAGTAAGCATAGGGATGCATCGCGAAAGCTCTTACCGCGCCATGTGCCAAAGGGGCCATAGATGTTGTGGAAGCGACCAATGCGGCACTCAATGGCGAAGTCCTTCTGGTAGTGCTTTGCCAGCTCTTCGGAGGCGAGCTTCTCCAAGCCGTAAGCATCTTGAGGCTGCAAAATGTGACGGTGAGAACATGCAGACGGTATGTCAGCAGCTTATGCCTAAGTGGTAACTGCTGCAGAACGCAGTTGTACTGCATTGCTTTTAACTTAACAATGGCATGCTCATCTCAGACAAACACCAGCAAAATCACACAGCCCAACTTCAATGCAGCATGTCGACGACCAACTCGGACAGGTACTGCCAGTAAACAAACAGGCAGAAATTGTTTTATCTCACCTCAGCAGGCCATGCGTCTGCCTCCTTGAGGCCAGGGTTCTCAGGGTCAAGCTGCTTGAACTCTGGGTAGATGCAAGCGCTGGAAGCATAGAAAAAGCTGCGCAACAAGAAATGGCAAGCGTGAGAACAAGTCTCAAGCCATGGAAACTTGTGCCAGTCTCAACAGCAGAAACCTGCATGCAAGCTACAGACAGCATGAGAACGACCACGGGTCAGTGCACTTGGGCAGTGTAGAAGCAAAACCTCACCGCTTGACATTGTTCTGTCGGGCGGCCTCAAGCATGTTGAAGGAGATCATGGTGTTGTTGTACATAATGACGGAGTGGTTAGACTGGATGAAGCCCATGCCACCCATGTCAGCCGCGAGGTTAAACACATGATCGACACCAGAGGTGACCTGTAGGCATACACAGCCAGCCATTGTCAGCAAGCTATGCCAGTGGCCAAGCTCACAACGTTATTCTACCATCAAGCTGACATTTCCACAGTCAACACATTGGACAGCATCCACGCATTGACAGCTGTGCATGCCAGCAACAAACTCAAGTCCCTTGCATTGAAAGGAATGATCCACAGTCACGAGAATGGTCGTGGACGACAAGTACAGACACAGCACAGCCATACCGCACAATGCCGTGGGCAACAATGCAGGTGGCACTACATCGCACAAAGCCTGGCAAAATCCACATAAAACAAGTATGGTTCTGCACCTTGAGGCAGTTCTCAAAGACGCGAAGGTCGACAAGATGGAACTCATGGCAGAACATGTCCTCCGTCATGTGCTCATTCTTCTTCCAGTCGGCGCCGATGATGTAGTGGCCCTCGGACTTGAGGCGGCGGGCAAGATGGGAGGCAATGAAACCGCCGGCGCCGGTAACGCAGATCTTCAGCTTCTGGGCGGGCCAGTAGGGCTCCTTCTCCAGCGCCATCTTCGCTGATGAGGTGTGTATGCGCCGCCCTGCAGGTGAACGCTGTTTGCCTGATAGCAAAGAAGTAAGCACTGGGTGCACAGGCAGCGGCAGCTAGCCCAGCAACTCTCCGGACGGCGACAACGACGGCGACTACCTCACCACCAACTGAGCTGTGACAGCTTTGTCTGTAAGCTGAAGTCGTCTGCTCACTGCGCACGTCGAACCGTAATCGCGTTACACCCTTCACCACCTCTGAAAGCTTGTCCGCCACCCCTTATCTAGTCTATCAATACGGTTACAAAGCAACGCTCTTGACGATACCAGCGAGGCAAACAGCGATGATATCCACCTTATAGTGCTGGGTAGGCATCAGATATCTGTATATGGCCTGGTCGTATCATCGACGTTCCGCCGTTACTTTCACCACTCACGTGAGTGTAGGCAAGGCCTAGTCTACAGTCTTCACACTGTGTGTGAATCACACCACCGATGTTCGTTACAAAGCTTGCATCGTATTATTCGCAGCACGCTGTCTTTTCCGGAATGACGAGCGCCTGCTAGACGTAAGTTGAGTGTACGTAAGCTTGCTGCCGCAATGCGACCATAGCCACGCACGTTATAGGTGCAGTAGTAATATTTTATTCAACGTTAGCGCATGGGGGCGCGCGTGACCGCGGACTTCGTGCACACTGACCGCCAGCCTAGCAGTGGACCCATCGCTGGTGCCTGAGGCCCTAATGCATGCCATTGATGCTTGAGAAGCCGTGCCCTCGGCGTTGGACTGCACCACCGGACAGAAAAAGCTTGGACATCGGTTGAACCGTAACCCGAGGAGCAGGCGTAATCTCGAGGATTCCGTCAGCGGTTACCGCAGTGCGGTATCGTGAGGCTCAGATACGATTGGTATTTTGCGTTGGGAAGTTTCCGTGTATAAGGAAGTTCCGTGTTTGACTGGGGTTGGTTTTAGGGTTTCTGTGAGATTAGTGGCGTGGGTGTTAGCGGTGTCCATTTTGTCCGCCATGGCGGCGACTGCGCAGCTTTTGGCGTACAGCGCAGCTTGTCGTCCGCTGAGGGGAGTCGTGCTTCGCCAACCGGGTGCCGCGCGGCTGCACGCAGGCACGACAGCTCCATTTATCGCAATGCATTAACAAGCATGCATTTCGTAGAATTCTGCTCCATCATGCATGCTCGTCACATGCGTCACAACGCTGCTACACCAAAGTTGTACAGCTGGTAATGCTGTAATCAATAAGTAGTTGCTAGTTTTAATCTTAAGCAAGTTGCTTGCGCCGACAGCCACATTGTGAGTAGCCTGTTAGCATGCTTGAGGTTGTTCATTCTTCGATTGTGCATTGCGTGCCAGCGAGAGTTATGTATATCTTTGCTCAAGTTTCTTTGTTTTGGGGTTTGTTCAGCTCGCAGAGTGCTCACAAGTGCGTCCGCTAGCGTCAGCACGCCAAAGGCGTCACCCGGAGGCAAAGGCGCTGCTCAGGAGGCGAATGCCAAGGGAGGGGTGTTGACATCCAGGAGCGCTGATTTCGGACGCTGGTATTTGGATGTCATCCGGGAAGCGGAGCTTGCAGATTACGGCCCGGTGCGTGGCACAATGGTCATTCGCCCGTACGCATACGCAATGTGGGAGAAAATTCAGAGCTGGCTCGATGCACGGTAAGCACATGCTCGTGCATGCATTGCATGCTTATGCAATCACAACTCTGGTGCACTCATGCAATGCCGTATCGCATTCAACAACAGCATTGAGTGCAACTTTCCTCTGTGACAATTAGCCCTTGCAGCGAGTGTATGCATGCTTTTCAAAATGCCACTGCGTGCGCGTGTAGGTTCAAGGAAACTGGGCACAGCAATGCATACTTCCCGCAATTCATACCTTACAGCTTCATTGCCAAAGAGGCAGCACATGTGGAAGGTTTTAGGTAAGGGTTTGATAGGCACTGTGGGTGCGCTGCTTCTGTGCTTACTTGGGCATCAGTCCAGAGCTCGCATTGGTCACGAAAGGTGGTGGAAAGGACCTGGAAGAACCACTGGTTGTGAGGCCAACTTCTGAGGCGATTGTCAACCACATGCTTAGTCAGTGGATACAGTCACACCGAGATTTGCCAATGCTTCTCAACCAGGTACACACACATTTCTGGCAGTGAGTACATATTGTACTCGTACTCAATGCTGCAACATCGTCAACTTCTTGCTGGTAGCGCAGCTCATCTATTAGCACTTGCTTGCTTTTTCCCTTATGCAGTGGGCGAATGTAACACGGTGGGAGCTGCGAACAAGGCCTTTCATTCGCACTCTTGAGTTCTTGTGGCAGGTACTTCACTTGCGAATGCATGTGGCAATGCTACACACCAACATGTTCAAAAACAGCATAACTCAGGAAGGTCACACCGCGCATGCCACAGCTGCTGAGGCTGAGGAGGAAGCCCTGAAGATGGTTAACATCTACAAGCAGTTTGCGTACGAGGTTGCAGCACTGCCGGTGGTTGTTGGACAGAAGTCAAGGCGAGAAAGTTTCGCTGGTAATGAACTGACTTGAACATGCTTGGTGACATGCCAGCAAGTTTGGTGTGTTTTAGATCCGTCTGCAAGCCAGCGCCGTGAGGGCAGTTGTTTGCAGGGATTGCATGTTTGTGATCTGCGTGCTATGGGCAGATGACATACGTATAGCATATAGCGTCAGCAAAACCGTGTTGAACAACACGGTTTTGCTTGGGAATTTCACTGATATGTGCTTGCTTGCTTGCAAACAGGTGCTGACTGTACGTATACCATTGAGGGTATGATGGGAGACAGGCGGGCACTGCAGGCGGGTACATCACACAACCTGGGCCAAAACTTTGCCAAAGCTTTTGGCACACAGGTAGGTGAACCAATATTGTATGGCCTCTATCTACGCATAAGGCAAGTACCTCCCCTCGATTGCTTGAGTTTGCCCCCGCTGCACCAACACACAGTTGTGCTTGTGCAGTTTCTGGATGAGGCTGGCATTCGCCAGTATGTGCACCAGACGTCTTGGGGCGTGAGCACGCGATTCATTGGAGGTGTTATTATGGCTCATGGAGACGACAAGGGGTTGAGACTACCGCCGGCACTTGCCCCCATACAGGTAAGCACGCAGCTTGGAAGGCGTTGGCGCTGACATGCCTAGCCTCCGTGAGTATGGCATCAGGCATGAACCTTTTGAAGTGCAATTTTGCAAGCCTAATCTTCCTTGGCTTCATGCAGGTCATCATTGTGCCCATATGGAAGAAGCCGGAGGAACGCGAGGCAGTGTTATCTGCGGCAGAGTCTATGAAGTCAGCGCTGCATGCGAGGGGTGTCAGGGTGCAAGTTGACGTTACAGAGCAAAAAACACCAGGATGGAAATTCAACTTTTGGGAACTGAAGGTACCATTACCTGAACAGCGCATTCAAGGGCCAGGTTGTACCCATGCGGTGCAGGAGCATTACTTACATTGGAGATGCATTGCCAGGGTGTGCCTTTGAGGATAGAGATTGGTCCGCGGGATGTGGCTTCGGGTTTTGCTGTGGCAGCACGACGCGACATTCCTGGCAAAGAAGGCAAAACGGGTGGCGTGCCAATCGCCGACGCAGATGCGCTGTTCGAGTTTGTGTCCAGCAAGTTGAAAGAAGTGCATGAAGGCCTTTTGCAACAAGCTATTGCCTTCAGGGACAGGTAAGTAAGTTGTTGAAGCCCGGCCCTGCCTTCAACACGTCATTTAAGTGGGGGCGTACAATGGTGTAGTCAGCTATCAGTTGCTCTGCTGCAGCCTGTGTGTAAGCTAGCCTGCTTTGAATAGTCGTACCTGGCCAAAAGGATGGGGTATGCTCGCAGATGTTCTGAACTCTTCCTTCTTGCAGCAACATTGTGGACGTGAACTCTTATGAGGAGCTGAAACAGGCTATCACCAATGGATTTTGGGCTCGTGTCCCCTGGGACGCCAGGTAAGAAGTTTCTGAGCTCCAGTGTGAGCATGTTAGTGTTCGGTCATTTTCATGTGTGGAGCGCAGTCTGACTGGGTGTATGATGGGGGAACAGTGATGAAGATGAAGCAAGGGTCAAGGAGGAAACCCAGGCAACTATCCGTTGCTTCCCATTCGAGCAGCCAGAGGGCAACCATAAGTGCATTATTACAGGCAGGGATGCAAAGGTTGCTATTTTTGCTAAGTCTTATTAATTCTCTCGTTATAACTTTGTGAAGTTGTAGGCTGCCAACACTTTTCACTGCAGTCACATGTAAGCAAACATCAAGCTTGGCGCGCACGCTTTGACTGCATTGCGCACTGTAAAGGATCTGATATTTGTCTGGGATCAGTCCGCACAGCAAGGGGATTGTGGCCCTGTGTGCATATATCTACAAAGGGCGGTGCGAATCACGGATATGACTGCAAATATATACAGATCACTTGCGGGTTTCTGCAGTAACCCAACACCACATTCAAGTTGTTGCTTCACCCTATCTATAGCAAAGCTAAGTGTGACAGCGATGTATCGCTGTAACACTTAGCGAAAGCCATGTCACATCCATGTTGTTGCCTCACTTAATTTTAAGCCAAACTATGATGCATCCCTGTCTCTTGTTCATTACTCTGTTGCACTTGCTTGTTGTTTTTGGGGGACATCTCTATGTCACCCTATGCGTTACCAAGTGTACTGTGCAACTTGGGCGGACATCCCCAACGTTACGTCACTAGAGGTAAAAAGCATATGACGATGCTTATCATGCGGACAAGCATAGCAGTGTACAGCAATAGTAAATCGACACAATAACAACGTGCCAGCTGTCTCCTCGGAACTCCTCGGAACTGGCAGATTCACACCCAAACCAGACTTGCATGCTTGCACGGTGCTGGCAGGTGATCTACGGCCCACACTTCTGTTGTTCTGCTTCCTTCCCCCTCCACCCTGTTGTCTAATAGCACATATTTACATATTTAGTGTAGCAGGCCCCCCACCTAGGTATTTGCTGTGTTGCTGCTGTTGTTTTTATTGCTATTGCCCTTGAGATGCCGGCTGCCTTGCTTATCCTATCCTATTGGCCCACGTGTTATATCTTGTGTGCTTCCCATACCACGGGACAACTCAAGGACGAGGTTGTGTGCATCCGTGTCACAACTTGGCAACGTGTGACCGTGCCATGACATCGCAAGCAACTTTCAGCCAACAATGTTGACATCACTGTGCAATGCGAGCTTGCCTGTCTGCAGTAAAACTACAACAGGCAGCAGCTCAGACAGCGTGTGTGTTGATGACAATGTCCAGCTAGCCCCAGCATTGCTGTTGAGCTCTGATTAGCCCTAATTATTATGGGCTGAATACGGTTGTAGTCACTACGTACGACATATGGCTGACATATGGTCGGTATCACGTATACCAGAGATGTGTACGTGAAAGCCAGGTAGCAGCGGAGCGGATTGGGGGTCACAACTGCGGCGTTACAGGTCGCCGCGTGTAGCGCCTGTGGTGGCTTGAACTGCACAGCAGCTGTTGCCTGTACTGAGGCAGAGCTCTGCAACCAAAACAAAACCATGTATTAGCCTGTGTTACAGACAGTGTCACAGACAATATCAACATATGCACTGGCATGAAGGTTCACACAATAAGTACATATCCCACCTGAACTCCAGCGCTTGCAGTCGGAGCTGTTTGCCTTCATCATTGTCCATGAGAGGACATTTGCCAACAACGTCAGCGAGGTGCTCAATGGACATATGCGGGAAGCGAATCTGAGCAGAGACACAGACGCGCATGAAGAACTGAAGTGACACAGAATACACCTTTGTGCAATAATTTTAATAAGGACAACTGTTGGAGGACATCAAATCCAAAGGTAGTAATGCCAATCCATACCTGTCGAGCCAACTGCAGAAACACAAACTGCTTGTCTTCGTGCTTATGCTCATCATGCATTGAAGGGGTGGTGGCTGGAAAATTGTGCTCTATCCAGGCAACGACAGCATCAAACACAGTGTCTTCTGACTGTACGCACAACTCGGGGGAACTCAGCAACAGCTCCAGCACACCAGCTGGCAGCGTAAGATATTCTTGCCATAAGGGGCCTTTCTTATTGCGAGCGACGAAATCAAAGTCGCCAAAATGCTTCAACAGAATTTTCGTTGCGTTCTCGGCCAAAGCATCAAGACCTTCCAACTGCACAGATGCACAGACTGTTGGCCTCCTTGCTGCAAACTCTCCTAACACCACAAGCATAGACAGCACGCACATACTTGGCAAAGCGATGGCCGGAGAGAAAGGAGCGAAACAGAGTTTTGCAAAGACAAAGACATGTTGGACAGTGCCCTGACGCACGCGCGTGCACACGCCGTGGCATTGTACTTGTCTGCAGAGGCAGCACCCAGGTCAGCATCAAGCGCTAGACACCACTCTGTACACTCTGATATTCAGGCTGCAAGTACCTGCAACTCGCAACAAGCGCTGTAGAGCGCCGGGATCATTTCTTGGCAACTTGTCGGTGTAGAAATAGCACAGCAAGTCCATCATGGCTTGCTGCTCTGTAAATAGGATTGGTTGGTTACCAAACCAGCATCCCACAAAAGTGCTTGCAGTGTTTCGTATACACAATGAAAGTGCTGTCTTACCGTGACAGGGCATCTGTAGACGGATGGATTTTGCTGATCCTTGACCAATGTCGCAAGAAAACAAATGCAAAAAGAATGGGGATTTAGCACTGAGGATGACGGAGTTGACCCGTATTTCATGGACTGTGTGCTGATGGCAAGCCAGCGTGCACGATGGGCAACCCAAGCAAATGTGCAAGGGTGCATGCCGCGACTCTGACGAGCACGTTCTGGAAGTTGCACGCACGCGTACATAGAGCGCACTTCCCGCAACTCTGAGATCAGCTGCACCAAGGTAGACCTGAATTAGTGAGTGCTCTACAAAGCAGTGCCTTGTCCATGCAAGCTATGCACATACTGCCGTCACTGGTATCGCTTGTGCTGGCAGATGCCGAAGGGCTCGCGGCGTCATCATCATAGCTCACACCCTCGCATGCAACAGCCAACATGTAGTCTCCATAGGCCGGGTTGTCATACGCAAAAGCAAAATTGTCATCAGCGTCCCTCTCTCTGTCAGCCAATCATCCGTTGTCACGAGGTGAACAACAAGGGCTCTGTATGTGGCCGTCTTGCATGTAAACAGCCCGCACGCCCGCACGCCCACGCCCACGCCCACGCGCACGCGTGGCCCCCCCGCCCAAACTTACTTACCTTTCGTGGTTGCTTGGGGCGCAGTAGGCGATGTTGTGTTGCGAAGGGGACCAATCTGCGAGCAACCACACGCAGCCCAGCTTACTTGCATGAAACTAATAAAGCGTGAGTCCAGTCAGCATGCAGAATGAGACACTCGGCATTACCTTGATTGCTTGCTGCATCAGCAGCCAGTTGGTGAGGTGAGGCATCCGTCTCTTCCGGGCCTAAGATCCAATTCTCAGCCACAGCAAGAACTTTACAGGGCAAGCCCCACAGCGCTCCATACGCCCGCCATGTGGCGCGCCAGGGCACAAACAACAGCCTGGTTGGCAGTGACCACACCGCAGATGGCGACGCCAGCAGCTTTCCTTCACCCATTAGCTCCTGCACAAGTGCATGAACTAAACATCACATGCGAGTCTCAAGTAACCAAGCTTGTTGCACTTATGGGTGACAGGCACATGTGGCCAGCAACTTGTGAACAACCCAGCCCAAGCTTGACTGAAAGGTGAGAACATGTGACCCTAGTCACTCAACAGACTGCTCTACACAGATGGCTTTCCCGAACCAGCAGGTGTGCTTGCTGAAACTCTTGAGATCGTCAAGATACTGCCCGTGCAGTGTGACTTAACAACCCATCACACAGTTCTTGCCTAATTCGCAGGCTCACTGCTTCAACCGCACAATCGCCCTCCTCCTGCTGCTGCTCACTTTCAACTGACCAAACAAGTGCTTGTGCAGCACTAGTTTGGTCAGGATGGGCACATAACTGCAGTATAACGGCAGTAACAGTGGCTGCAGTACAACGGCAACCTAGAATTGAAGCTCAGTCAGACCGTTGCAAGCCGCACGCTGCTAGCATGAAGGCCTACACTTGTGCGGAGAGCAGTAGCTGCTCACAAGGTACAGGGCACTCTCAGAAACAAATTCTGTGCAGAAAAGGATGACTGCAAGTGACGAGCAACGACTCGGTTTTTGCCGAAGCTTGCTGTGCAGCTGCAGCCACGGAGCATGCCGTAAAGGACGCATTGCACATGAACACCGCAAGCTGCGAAACAGCATGCTTGCTAAGCATGCTGTGTACGGCTGCAGCAACCGTAAAGCATGGCATAAGTCGCATTGCACGCACACAGCCATCAGAGCATCGCAGGCAAGCTCTCCGCACCTTTCAGTACGAGCATGCACGAGCATCCTCCTCCTCCCGCAGCTCAGCGCCTTCCTCACCGCCACTCCCGCCGCCGCCGCCTAGAATTTGCTCACACAACCCGTCACATTTGTCAACGCAGGAGCCCATATCGAGGTGTCGTGAGGACGATATCAGCCATCTAAACTGTTGACATCGGCAGGCTGACGTCAGCTTGTGGTGCGAAACGGAAAAAACTAAGGTTACACCAACCAATCATGTCACAAGTGACATCGACGGACGCGTGCGCCTTGTGGATGGCAGATCAGAAGGCTGTAATTGGCGCGAAGATTTGTTGCTTGAACTGCGTTATCCGACTTTTGAGCTGTTGACATTTGACGTGGCTGTTCGTTGTGGTCGATGGTCGGCGGTCGGCAGTCGGCGGACTTGCGCATGGAACCCTAGATTTCTTAGGCTAAACCTAACCAGCGGCGTTGGCGCTGGCGTTGGCGCCATGGCGCTAGATGGCGGCGGCGGCGGCGGCGGCGGCGGCGGCGGCGGGGGCGACCTCGTCGCCAGAATCAAGCTGCTGCAAACGGAGGTTGAGACTCAAAGAGCTCGCGCGGACGCCGCCGCCATCAGTGGAGAGCAGGTGAGAAAGCAAAGCCAGCTAGAGACAATGCACATCAACTGCCATTTGCATGCACTGTTCTTACAACTCTCGCGTTCATTTGAGAATCTCAGTTTGAGGCTACATCTACTTGGTGAAATGCGTTCTCTATGCATATTGTATTCTCACTTTGCGTGCATGCATGAGTGGAAATTGCCTGCATGCTGGTTCGCCATGTGGCACATCGTACCGAACCTGCTGTAATATTATCTTGCCAGCAGTGCACTCAGCAATACATAGCGCTGTTCATTACTCATGACTATGGGCTTAGCATTGTAAACACGGTTCAAGGTCGGGTCCGTGAGACAGGTCTTGCGGTCAGGCATGATAGTAATTACTTGCATGGAAACTTTCATGGGTCTTGATGTCTGCATGCATCGGCATTCTTGCGTGTGCATTCTCTTGACGTGCAATTCGCTACGACTACGACGTCTACAAGTCATTGCTGTCACGGCGTATCACATGTTTTTGCGTGGCAATTTTGCTCTGCGATTGCCAATGTGCTGCAGCAGTCATCACAGGTGTACCAATATCTGGTAACAGGCATATACACAAGTTGGTCTGTTGGTTCCTTTACCCAAACACATGTGCGGGCGTGGTGTAGGTGGCAGCAAGCATAGAGCAGCGGTACTTGTCCATCGTTGCGGAGCACCGGGCATGCCAGAGAGAATGTGAGACACTTCGCGCCAACCTTGAATCCGCTCGCGCGGATGCTGCCGAGGCCAGGGCCAGCGCTGCGCGCGTGCAAGCCTCGAATGTGAGAGACACTGCCGAATACATACTGATACTAATTTGATAACGTCCTTGCTTACACCAATGCTTCTTTAACAGGTCGATGTGGCGACAGCAACAGAGAAGCTAAAGCAGGAGCTGCATGCCCTGCAGTCATCGCATGCAGAGGTCCTTTCGCAGTTGGCCTTGAAGGAGTCGGAGCGACGCGAGCGCGAGGCTCTCCTGACAGCAGCCACAGAGCGGGCTGCTTCCCTTGCAGAGGAGCGTGCGCGCGCGGCCGCTGCCGTCAGGGATGGGGTCAGAGAGGGAGCGCAGGCACGTGCGGAGGCAGCAAAGCTCTCACAAGAAAGAGATCTGCAGCATCGTCATCAGCAATGGCTTGAAGATGAGCTTCGCGCCAAGCAGGAAGCCCTGTTGGCTGAACGCCGTGCATCTGGTGAAGCTCAAGCGGATGCACGCACACGCATTGCTGATCTCGAGAGGGCTCAGCGAGAGGATGCTGCGGCCCTCAAGGCTAGCAAAGACCGTTGCTCAGAGCTGGAGACAGCCCTTGCTGAGGCCCAACAGGTGCGTCCTGAGCGTCTTGGGATCACGTTGTGAGTGTCTTGCAATCACTTGCAGCTGAGCTCAAGGTTGGTGGTCCACTGGCTGTGCAGGCTCTCAAGGATGCCAAAGACAGGCTTGCGCAGGAAGAGGAGCAGTTCGAGCGAGAGCTGGCTACGGTATGAACATGCTGTGGGTAGATGGGTGCGGGTGTGCATGCACGTGTTTCTTGTGCGCACGTGCCTGCGCGTGTTACATAGGTGAATGGACGGCATAGTCGTCAACCTCTGTATGTTCCCAATGTGCAGGCCACACGCCTGTCGGACTTGTACAAGGAGAAGTCTGAGGAGCGTGAAGGGAAGTGTGTTGAGCTTGAAGGTGTCGTTGGCGCCATGCAGGTTCAAACAGCAGAACAGCATGCACTCTCTACCTCGTGTGAATGCACAGTAGGTCAATGTCCTTTGCACGCAGGAACACCTCAAGACCTTGCTTGCTGAGCATGAGACAGCAGTCCAGGCAGAGAAGGAAGCTCGCGTGGCTGCTGAAAAGGCAAGGGACTTGAGTTGGGCGCTTGTCAAGGCTGTTCTCTCCTTGATGTGCTCATTGTTAACTCCCTGCAGGAAGCGGCAGACCTAAAAGAGCAGCTCAAGCGCACAATGGATGCCCTGCAATCTGGTGGCAGTGCAGGCGTTGTCTCTCTGGCCCTCTCCACGCGGTTGGAAGGACGGAGGTATGTTCATGCGAGTCAACATACCACTGCACCATCATGGTAGCTGATGTACGTAAGCAGGGATTCCGACAGTGACCCGCGGCAGCTACTGGAGATGTCTCCCGCAGCGGCTGCAGCGGCAATGATGCGGGAGGGCATGACGTTGACTGAGACATACGCACGCTATGCTGAGACCGCGGATGCGTGGCGCCACGAAAGGCAGGAGCGGCAACGCCTGCAGACTTACCTTGATCAGGTGCATGTGCGGCAGCAGGCCATGCCGGGCACGCATGAAGTGTGACCCAAGCGCGCAGTAAGGTCGCACACTTGACTCATTGGCTTGCAGATTCTCGCTGACCTAGAAGAGAAGGCACCATTGATACAGGCACAGAGAGGTAAGCCGGTGCCTGAAGCTCTTTGAAATATCTGTTGCTGCATGTGCTTGATGCGAGCATTGTTGTTGCATCACAGAAGAGTATGACGGCATGGTGCGATCCCATGAAACACTACTTGCCCGCCTGGATGATGCTGCGGAGGACGCTCGTCGCCAGCAAGCCCTTATCAACCAGCTGCAGGCACGTGTCCATTCTTGTTTTTGGGATCATGTACTTATCTCCATAAGACGTGTAACCTGTACAGGCCACGATCTCACGTGACGCAAGGGAGAAACGAAACCTTGAAGCACACGCGCAAGACCTGTCGCGCCAAGTACAGGTACTGCTTCTGGAGGTGCAGGAGGTCAAGAAGGCGCGTGGCAATCGGCCCTCTGCCAACACCAACACTGCCCTTGTGATGGTGCAGCCTCACGACTCCACCGACCCCGTTGAAGCCATGGTATTGTAGTTTTCCGTGTGTTAGCAAGTTTCGTGGGGCAGCATGCAGCATGCAGCAAATACTGTTTTGGTTCCAGGTGGAGTTCAAGGATGTTGCGGAAATGCAACAACGCAATAAGGAGCTGTTAGAACTCTCACGCCGTCTCGAGAGTGACCGGAATGCTTTGGAAGCAGATATGAGGGTGAGTTGGCGTTACTGTTGCTGGAATTATTGGGCATGGCAATGTCTGCGTGTGCCCTGTAGTCACTGCTCATGTGCTCAACATGGCAGCAAGAGTTTGAAGAGCGGCTGCGAGAACGATTGGAAGTGGTTGGTGCTGAGCTCAATGAGTTCAAAGAGCAGAGGCAGAAGCTGGAAGGCCTTGTCGGACAACTCGTGCGGCAGGTGCAGAACAGAGTCTTGGGGCAGCATCGCTTGTTTGCAAGATTCCCCTTGTTAAGCTATGGCTTTTTTGCAGCGTGACATGTACCGCACACTAGCAGACACTGCCGCTGCCAATGCATCAGCGAGCGCCGTCGTCGTCAACCAGCAGAGTGCAAATATAGCTGGTATGCACACGAGCAGTGTTTTGGGTCGTTCTCCCACCAACTGTTTAAGTTGTCTGGTTCTTAAATGCCAACCTCGTCTCGCAGATTTATCAACTGCCGAGGCGCTGGCAGACCTTCGCGCAGACCTGGAGCGCATGCGGACGGAGGCAGCGGAGAGTGCAAAGGTCCTGCGCGAGCAGCTCGCCACCTCGGAGGAGGCTGCAAGGGCTGCAGGGCGTGAGAGAGCCCGCGCTGATTCTGCTGCAGAGTTTGAACGTGCCAGGAGTGCACGAGCAGAGGCGGCCATGCATGCTCAACGCCAAGTACGTGCAAGAGTGAGCGGCTTGCTTTTACACAATCTATGTATTGATTGCATGTATTGTCTGGCTTGGTAGGAGGTTGAGGCGGTGACCAAGAGGAACGTGGAGCTGGTACAGTCGTTGACGGAGCACCAGAGGTTGCTGAGGGAGTCACGGCAGGTATGGCCATGAAGGCGGTGGTGACACTAGTGCCTAAACAACTTTCAACTGCGGTTCTCACAGTGATGCCACGGTACTGCAGGCCCTCGGAGATGCACAGGATGCCACCAATGCGCTGCGTCAACGCGTGGCCATGGCTGAGGCCGAGCGTGACCTCATCAGAAAGGCGGAAGAACGGGCCGGCACAGAGGCTGCAGCTGCAAGTGCAGAGCGTTCGAGGGCACTGGTACACACTGTTGTCATCTCGCGTGGGGTGCCTTGTAACGTTGTGCGACAACATGTTGTTGCAACTGTTTCTTGTCCGGCGCCCAGGTCAAGCTGGAAACATTGGAGGAAATGCATGCAGCACGCCTTAACCAAGAGATATCAGAGCGTGCTCGCCTTGCCAGTGAGGCGCAACGTCTAGGGGGAGAGCTGGATGCATTTCGGCGCCGATTGGATGATGAGCGCGCCAAAGCACATGAGACGATTGAAGGGTACCGTGTCACGCATGCAAGCAAGGAGGAACGCATAACGTCCCTGGAACACGACCTTGACAATGCACGAAAGACGGTCTCAGATGCAGTGGCCCGTGCACAGTCAGCTGAGGTACGTGTCCTAGCTTTGTCGAATGTTGAGTATGCCATGGCTGATTTGTAACTTGTCAACAATTAGGCTCGTGTGAAAGACCTGGAGTCAGAGCTGGCCAAAGCTAAAGAGAAGCTGAATCTCTTGACCACGGCGTCATCTGATGCTTCAGCGGCTGCACGTGATGCAGCAGAAATTATCCGCCTCAAGGATGAGCTGGCAAACGCGCGTGAAGCTGCAGCAGCTGCAGCAGGCCACATGAACCAGTACAAGGCCATTGCCGGGGCCAATGAAGAGGCTCTTGTAGCCATGCGCAATGCCTATGAGAAGTTCAAGGAGGAGAAAGAGCACGCTGAGGAGAATGCACGCCATGAGAGTGAGCGATTGCGGGAGCGAATCCAAGAGCTTGAGGAGGAGGTGCGGAAGTTGAGAGAGGTAGCCAGGGAAAGGGAGGAGAAGGCAGGCAAAGAGGAGGAAGAAAGCAGGACGAAGGTTGCCAAGCTACAGGCACAGGTTGGTAAACCATGCTGCGTGGGTGAAACATGTGCATGGGCTCTTGTTCTTTGTGTACATTGCTTGGGCCAGAACAAATCTGTTTACTGATGTTTTCCTTTTGGAGGCTTGTTGGAAGGGTATTGCATGTGCATCTGCATTCAACAACTGTTGCATTTCAGGTTGATGAGCTGGTGGCCGAGAAGAGTGTTGCCAGTGCTCGTGAGGAGGCACTGCAGCAAGATGTTGCTCGTTATGACAGACTTTGGAGAGAAGCCAAGGGCAACTACGAACGCGAGGTGTGTACCCCATCCCATGTTACTCTGTCTCGGCACGCACACGCACGCACACGCACAACGTGTCCAAACCAGGCACGTGCATACATAAAAGATGAGTCAACTATCAACAATATGCCCCTTTGCAGGTCCTTTTGCTGGCAGAAACCATCAAGTCCCTTTCGGCCACCTCTGAAGCTCGCGATGCAGCCTTGTCTGAAGCTACAGACCTCAGGAGTCGTGCTGCCAATGCTGCTGCAGAAGTGAACGCACTCCAAGGCAAGTATGCCCTTGATACAGAGGAGCTGCAGCGAAAGGTGACGCAAGCAGAAGGCAAAGCACGAGAACTTGAAACACAGGTAGCACTGACATAAATTGGCGTGAGCTGTTGAGTGCAATATTGTTGACAAGCATGTGAAGACGTTAGTCACTTACTGCTGGTCTGTCATCAGAATCGCTTGCTGCTGAATCAGTTGCAAGCTGAGGAGAGGGCTGTGGTGGATGGTGCCGTGGACAAGGCTGGTGGCAATGGCAGCGCAGCAGGTGAAAGCGGTATCAAGGAAGTGATTGCGTATCTGCGACGCGAGAAGGAGACACTGGAGTGCCGCGTGGCCCTTCTTGAACAGGAGTCCCGTCGCCTGCAGCAGAAGGCTGAACAAGCCGTGCGCGCGGCCTCTGATTCTCAGGCGCAACTCCAAGCTCAGACACAACGGACTGCCGCCTCTGCGCAGGGGCAAGAAGAACATCGCCAACTCATGGCCCAGGTCAGACTCATACTTGTGCATCAGATGTGTTCACTTACACACGGCTTAAACGGCTGCCTTACCCCTGCCAGGTGGAGCAACTAAACTTGCTGAGGGAAAGCAATGCTATGCTGAGGGATGAGAATGAGCGCAACCTTCGCACTGCTGCGGAGTGGCGGGAGAAGGCCGCTGCTGCAGCCGCAGAGGGCGAGCCCTTGAGAGCCCGCATACGCGAAGTGGAGGTGTGATTGTGGCAAAACCACATGTGTTCATAGTACAACTATGCGGTGATCCTGACCTGTGAGTGTGTGTGTCAAGGCGGATCTGGAGGCAGGCAAGGCGGCACTCAAGTCAGTGGAGGCCCAAAGGGATCGCTGGCAGGCGCGCGTCGAGCAGCTTATGGACAAGTACAAGGCTGTGGATGTCGACGAGCATCGCCGTGTTGTGGCGGAGTTGACAGAGGCCCAAGCCCAGCTGGCTACCTGCCGGGCTGATCTCCAGGCTGCGGCTGCTGCTCAGCAGGTGACCACAACCTCCGAGTTGAGAACTTTGCAGTTTTCGTGTGTGAGTTCTTATCTTGCCCTTCTACCAGGCTGCTGTGGTCAAGTCAGTGGAGGAGGCTAAGGCTTCAGCATCAGAGTCTTTGTCGCGGTTAGAGAAGGAGCTGGCACAGGCCAAGGAGACCATCGCTGCCAAGGACACCGAGCAGGCGAACACTGCCAAGGCCCTGGAGGAGCAGAGAGCCAAAAGTCTTACGGCTACACGTGCTGCCAACAGATGGAAGGCGATGCTCGATACTGCTAACACTCGCATCAGTGAGTTGCAAGCTGCTGCCGCCTCCGGCTCCTCTGCTGCACAGGTACGTGCATATATTGAGTGTTGCATCGCATACCATTCGGGCAGTATGTGAGCTTGTGTGTGTGTGATCCTGTAGGCGAGTCAGGCAGCTGTTGCATCAGCCAAAGCGGAGCGCGAAGCATTGGAGAAGAAGCTTGCGACTGCCGAAGAGCAGATCAAGCGCGTCGTGGACCAAAAGCAGAAGGCAGCCGCTGCAGTCGCAAACATCGCAGAGAAGTCCAAGGCGCAGCAGATCAATTTGCGACAGGTTTGTAAAGCATCTGTATGAGGTGTCTGGATAAGAATGACCACATCACCTGATACAGCTGTTCTACACTTTCGCAGCAAATTGCCGAACAGCAGACTCGTATTGCCGCACTTGAAGCCGATCTTTTGGCTGCAAGGGGTTCTGCAGCTGGTACCAAGCCAGCATCAGCACCATCAGAGCCTGCAGCAACCCCGGCACTTGCAGTTGTGGCAGCAACACCCGCGCCAGCAGTCCCAACACCTGCGTCTGCACAGCTCGCAGTGGTACCAGCCGCCAAGCCAGCCACACCCGAGCCCCCTTCAGCTCCCGCCACAACCACGTCTGCGCCAGCAGCTGCGGTTTCTGCACTGGTACCTGTGGTGACAGCATCTGCGCTGGTACCCGTGCCTGAGGTAGCTGTCCCGGCAACTAAGCCAGCAACACCAGAGCCGCCAGCAGTACCGGCTGCAGCAACAACGTCCGCCCCGACGTTCGCGGTATCAGCGGTTGTGCCAGCCATAACGGCATCAGCGGTATCAGCGCCTACTGCGGCAGTAATGGCAGAGTCGCGAAAGGATGTTGCAGCTGCGGCCGAAGCAGAGATGCAGCGGATGCGTGCGAGCTTGCTGGAGCGCCAGCTGCTAGTGCGGCGCCAGCATGCGCAGCAGGAAGCTGACAAGCAGCAGCAGGCAGAGGTATAGTCCGCTTGCATGTGTAGGATCTCCTACATGATGTTGACGTAGAACTCTGTGTGCAGCAGACCGCAAAGGCGCCTGAGGCACCTGCCAAGCGGCCTCCATCAGCAGCAGGAGCGTCTGGCCGCGTAATTCGCGTGGTTGGGGCCTCTACTGCCACAACCAGTGCGGTTACAAGCACAACCGCACCAACCATGGTTACGGACATCACAGCAACTCCTGACAATGCAGGTAGGAGGAGGGAAGCACACTGGGCCAGTACTACTGTACATGTGTATGTGAGCGTGTGCAGGCGTTTGTAGTGTGCAATCAAATTGCAACAATGTGCATCTGCAGTGCCATCAGCAAAGAGAACCCGGGCAGAGACTGCATCAACACCAGCAGAGGCTGTGCCAACAACCACACCTACGCCTGCAGCTGAGCAGGAACAGAAAGAGGCAGAAACTGAGAGCAGAGGGCCGGAAGCTGCGCAGGGTATGCCTGTGTGAGCATGCATCTGTGTCGCATACATGTCTGATACATATGTACGTGCAGAGTCGCCACCGGCAAAACGCTCACGGCTTGTGCAAGCACCCGCTGCGCTGAGTGCTGAAGCGCCGGCTTTTGTGCCCACCGAAGCAAAAGGCGCGGCAGCAGCTGAGACCGCTGCGGCAACTCAGGTTGAGCCGCCGGCTGAAGCCACTGAGAAGGATGGGGAGGAGCAGGCAGAGGTTGAGAAAGAGCAGCGTGCGCCTCATACTGCCATGGCTGCACCGGAGGCAGGTGATGCAAGCAAACCTTCACAGGCTGCGGCCGAAGCAGATACAGAGCAGCCAGCAGTTGATGATGGTGCAAAAGAAGATGAAGCCAAAGGAGCTGAGAAGGCAGAGGAAGTTGGCAAAGTGGATGAAGATGAAGAAGAAGGAGAAGGAGAAGAAGCTATTGAAGAGCCAGATACAGCCTTGGACAGTACTGTGACAGATCCAAACACACCTGCAGGTAGCGCATCAGGGCGAAGAACATGTGTGCATGCAGTAGGAGGAGGAATGTAAATGTGTAGCATGGTTGCAGAGGATACAGGTGACGTCATGGCGGACGACCTGGAAGAGGGCGAATATGATGACAACATGGAAGGTGCGAAGAACGAGGGCATGGGCGACGAAGACAAAGACCACGGCATGGAGGGTGGTGCTGGCGACAAGACTGAGGAGATGGCTGATGCGGATGCGCCTTCACCTGTAGCGGTAAGTGCACATGCATGCTTGACAGAACTGTGCCAAGCATGAGTCGCGGATGTAACTTCAGGATCTGGACATGGATGCACCTCCTGGTGATGAGCAAGATGAGGGCATGGCTGATGTTGACGCCATGATGGCTGAGGCAGCTGAGGCAGGCACCACTATCGACGCACCCTCTCCTCCACTAGAGGTACGTTCCCATTGCGGAGCATAGGCACCTTGCGCAAGAGTGGTATAGACCGGCTTGCAGTGCAATACTGATACAATTGACTTGTTACAGCCTACTGATGAGCCGCAAGTGGAAGCGCCATCAGCAGAAGTGCCACCAGCAGCTGAAGCTGCGACAGATGTTGTGCCTGAACAAAATCAGGAGGAGACGCGCCCTGCTTCCACACAGGATGCGGCTGCTGATGACACGCAATTGCAACAACATACCAGCAAGCAGGCTGAAGCTTCGCCTGCACAAGGTGAGTCGTGTGTTGTTTTGTTGTGTTGTGTGGAAGCTCACAGCCGAACCTGTTGCCGTGCAGCGACAGGTGAGAAGGCGGCAGCTCAGTCTGTTGCTGCGGGTGCTGCGGCCGACGTGGACATTGACGAGCTGATTGCCGCGGCCGTGGGGGAGGGTGCGGAGGGGACGGAAGAAGGCGAGTATACTGAGGAGAAGGTTGCGGACACCAAGGAGGAGGACAAGGATGGTGACAAAGAAGGTGAGAGTGGCAAAGAGGAGGGCGCAATGCCAGGGACGAGACGGCGCACGAAGGCACTCGCAGCTGCAGCTCAGCGACAAGCGGCACAAGGAGGAGCACAACTGGCACAAGGAGCACAGGGTGAGGGCGCCGGCAAGGATGGCACAGGTTGGTTCATCCGCTCACTTAAGCTAAGGATGTTGTTGTTGGTCATGTTGCAGCGGGTGTCATGTGTGGTGTGATGGTGCACAGATGGAGGCGGCGAGCGTCCCATAGGCAGGGTGATCAACCTCTCGGGCGTGACACGGACGCGCCCAGGGCCTGCACCATCTTCGGGGCCACCAGCTTCGTCACCTGAGGTGCCAGCTGGCAAGGGACGGACTGTTCGGGCAACCACATCGCAGGCTCGCAGAGCGGCCAATGTCGGCCGCGCCTCCACCCGCGCAGTGCAGGCTGCCATTGGACAGGCTGCAGGGGAGGCAGGCGGGCCGCAGAGGCGCCAGCCAGCCCCAAGAGGTATGTGTGTCGAAGGGTGTGGTGTGAGTTTGGGAGTTGCTACCACTTACACTCTTGTTGTGTTCAGGACGGGGCCGTGGTGTCAAAGGTGCTGGGCGTGGTGGTGGAGGGGAGAAAGCTCCTAGCGGGGAGCGGCCTACCACTTCCAATCCCTTTGATGCGCTTAAGGATGCCAGCACAGAGTAGTCCGTTTCCAATTCACTTTGCAGTGTTTCCTTTGTGGTTATGTTTGGCTTGCTGAGTGCTTGTAACATTTGCAATAAGCTGATGCATGTAGACTACAGGTAGTAGCAGAGGGCGGGTCTGGTCGAGCACACGGGATAACCATGTGGAAAGGAGTGCAATATCTGTGAACCGAATGTTACTGCTGCTTGTAACACACATGTCACTTGTTGCAGTTCCGAGTGACCATACCATGGTCGTTGCTAGTGATGCATAGCACACTGTTAACGCACTCTTATTGCTATATGTTGCTCACATCTAACAAGCGCTGCGACTCTCAAAGGGATGGGCACCAGCGTTTGTCAGTGACAGCGTTACAGCAACTTCTATTCACAATAAAAATGGAACATATTTAAGTTGCAGTGACAAAAGTCAGCAATGGGGTTTAGTTACAGGTGATCAACCTGAATCTTGACACAGAGGCAGGGTGCATCCAGCAGCGCTGTGCTGGCGGGAAAATATGAAGTGGACTGCGCTCACTGCATTGTGCCACAGCGGTAAGTAACACATCAAGTTTGGTGAGTTGGAACAACTCCTTTCACGAGAGAGAGAGAGAGAGAGAGAGAGAGAGAGAGAGAGAGAGAGAGAGAGAGAGAGAGAGAGAGAGAGAGAGAGAGNAGAGAGAGAGAGAGAGAGAGAGAGAGAGAGAGAGAGAGAGAGAGAGAGAGAGAGAGAGAGAGAGAGAGAGAGAGAGAGAGAGAGAGAGAGAGAGAGAGAGAGAGAGAGAGAGAGAGAGAGAGAGAGAGAGAGAGAGAGAGAGAGAGAGAGAGAGAGAGAGAGAGAGAGAGAGAGAGAGAGAGAGAGAGAGAGAGAGAGAGAGAGAGAGAGAGAGAGAGAGAGAGAGAGAGAGAGAGAGAGAGAGAGAGAGAGAGAGAGAGAGAGAGAGAGAGAGAGAGAGAGACCCTCTGACGAAGACAAGCCATGATACAGAGCGTGGCGGAACTTGAGCTTGACAGCAAGAGGGCACTGCGGGTACGGCATTGTCAAGGCGTTGAGCAGTGCCGCAGCAGCCTCGCTTGCAAACAGATTCGCCTGACAGACAATCAACCTCAGTTACGTTATATTGACCAATTGCATGAGTTATAGTTGCAGCCATGACACCTCGCATGAGCCAATTGACCTGGTTGTTGCGTGTACGCAGGGTTTGTGTCATAGTGCGGTTGCCGTAGAAGTGCCGAATGACGGCCGCGTCCTGCGCAGCGCGGCTTGCAAACGCCGACCACAGTTGCGTGGAGGGCTTGATGCCGGCGCGGACGGGGTAGTGGCACGTATAGCTTGACGATGTCCAATCAAATGGGGCACAGCCCCGCCGCCCAACGGCTCTTCCATTGGGGGGATACTCCGCTCTGGTCATGTAGCAAACAATAAATCCATTAGACATGCAGAGGCAATGCATGTTGCAATGCGGGCTTTGACGTATGGGCTGCATGCTTGCTTGTTCTCCACGACATGGACGCTGGTAGTTTTGGAGGAGCTCAAGCCGTTCTGCGTGATTGTGATGGTGATGGTCTTGACTCCCGAGGCGCTGTACCGACAAAATTCCTTTTGGCTCTCCCTGCACGTCACACTTGTGGACTGCAAGCGCTTGCTGATAGCTAATACCAGGAGGCAAGCACCTGTACACTTGTACTGTTGTGCATGAAGCTGTGCGCGCGCATGCACGCAGCTTCATGCACATTCCCGCATGCACACGCGCGCACGCAGTCAAACACTGAGAGAGAGAGAGAGAGAGAGAGAGAGAGAGAGAGAGAGAGAGAGAGAGAGAGAGAGAGAGAGAGAGAGAGAGANAGAGAGAGAGAGAGAGAGAGAGAGAGAGAGAGAGAGAGAGAGAGAGAGAGAGAGAGAGAGAGAGAGAGAGAGAGAGAGAGAGAGAGAGAGAGAGAGAGAGAGAGAGAGAGAGAGAGAGAGAGAGAGAGAGAGAGAGAGAGAGAGAGAGAGAGAGAGAGAGAGAGAGAGAGAGAGAGAGAGAGAGAGAGAGAGAGAGAGAGAGAGAGAGAGAGAGAGAGAGAGTACGCACACGCACGCACCGCAATGGAGTCTATGCCGCACGCAATGGTCTTAGTGAAGTCATTGCACAGTTTTGCGCTTGTGGGCGCAAAGACGCTAACGGCCTCACCGACGGCCGGGAATCTATTGCCGGTTGCTTGATCCAAGCCTATAAACGATTTTTGGCCGGGAGTTGGTGAGGGTGAGAGTTGTGCTGAGCACCAGCGGGGCGGAAGGGGCGCCGGGGCATGGCGATGCGGACCTAAGTCGGGCGCTGATGGGATACGTGCCTGGGGTCAACCGCAAACTTTGGGTGTCAAGACTAAATCTGGTACTTGCCACGTTGTCGTTGAAGGCACCGTCATTGTCAAAGTCCCAATCCATCGTTTGCTGGTTGCCGCATGCGTCCACGCCCGTGTCTCCATATAGCGTTATTGTCTGACACGGCTCAGAGGGGAGCGGATCATCAAGGCTGCGAAAACACAAAGTCTCCCTCTCAGCAAGGGCATGCTAGTGTTGGCCCAGCAATTTTAACTTCATGCCGTTACATGCATGCGTCATTGTGACACTCACTAGTTGAATGTGCCAATGGTCGGGTTGCTCGAGTCAAGTACAAACCACCACTTGCCCGCCTGCGCAGGAGCGAACGGCATGCGCGTGCGTGATGACACGAGGAGCAGATGCTGGCAAACCAACATAGTGCATGCACGCTTGCTCACCTGTCCAGCGTTGGAGTTTTTGTCAAAGGTGGCGACGGAGAGAGAGCTGGGCAGCCGAAACGAGCGTACGCCATCACCGAGATTGAATCCCGCTTGAACTGCAGCAACATGCACGAAATTGTCAGTATCACATGATGCTGTGATGTGCGACGTGCAAGACATATGTACCATTCTACCAAAGCAGATTGCTCCTCACAGGCGGGAAAGGGGCCCCCGAAGGTCAGCACGGGGTAGAGCAAGCCCACGAAGACCGTGCGTGTGTTAAAGGCTATCACCGCTTGGAACGTGGTGCGGTTTAACGTGAATTCAGTGCAGCATTCTGACACCTGAACAAGAAGTAAGTCAGGAGATTTGTAGCATCCATCACCACAACACACGCACTGCTGATGGCATCTAGACACGCACACAAACACGTACACGCACGCGCGCAAGTGCACACACGTGTAGGCAGATGCATGCACGCGCGTTCAGCATCAAACACCACACCACACACATGCAACTGCACACGCACACAAACACGTAAGCGCGCACGCAATTGCAGACAGATGTGTGCAGACACACACGCGCGCGCTCATGTGCGCATTCGCACTCACATTGTACCATGTCGCGATGAGCGCCGACTCGGCCGTGAAGCCCGCTGCGAGCGCTTTATCTGGAAAGACACCGTGTATGTCGCTGGTGATGTCGGCCAGGAGCTTGGCATCGTCGACCGCACGGTAGGCCGCAAAGGTGCAAGCGTTTCCATTACAGTCATTGTCGACGATGGCACTGTAACCGTCATCTGCGTCGCCGATAAAGAGGTTTGCCCCGAACGCTGCCACCATGCTGCAGTCAAATGCCCCGAGGATGGGGAACGGGCGATCTTGGGGGCGGAAGTCATCTATGTTGCCACTTTGGAAGTGCACGGCGCCTGCAAGAAAGCAAGAAACGTATTGGAAGCTGAAACACACTACCGCCAGTATAGCAGCAAAGTGTAAAGCGCCAAGGCAATCAAGAACAAGTAGGCGTCATGGAAGAGCAATCTCAACAAATGCACTCCCAACTCCAGAGTGCCATTCTGCAGTTCAAAGCACAAGCAACAGTAGAGCATATGTACTTACGAAACCATCACAACCATTACATTACCGTTCACATTGACGAATGCCCCTTTTATACTGGGGGTTCCGAACACGGGCACGGCGTATGGCAGCGGGATCAGGTTGGAACTGACGTCATCGCCCTGCAACAAGAGCCGGCCTGTGAGTGCCACTGTGTGGTCTGGCATGGTAAGTATGGTAAAGCTCCCTGCACAGAGCGCCGATTGCAATTACACAGTTGCCAGTTGCTGTGCATGCGTGCATGGCGAGCTTACGACACAATGATGGTGTCGCCGTTGGCAGGGCCGAAGGGGTACAGGTCGTCGACGGTCAGGGCGCCCACGTAACCACTCAGCACCACCGCCACCGCCAGCAGCAGCAGCGCCAGCGACTGAGTAAGTTTCTTCTCTCCGAGAGCCGTCTCTCTTACACTGCTGCTCAAGCAATGCTCACGCTTTGTCAGTGAAAGCTTACTCGCTGCCTCATCCATACAGGCGCACAGGCATAGGCGCACACATGCGCATGCAAACATGCACACACGCACACAGAGCTATGCACGTACCGGCGGCGATGATGGCTGCCGTTGAAGAGGAGAAAGCATACACCGGCTGGCTTACCGCCAGCAGTTGCAGCTTGCAACACATACACTGTACGCTAGAGCCATCCCATCACACATGCGGTTGCTTACATAATTGACATCTACCGGCAAAAGGGACACGGATTGTACTGAAAGTCTCCTATCAACAGCTCAGTAAAGTCTCTGAAGTCATACTACTGACATGCATGTCGTACTGCTGCCATCAGCCTGCCAAGCTGGATGTTTCAGCCGCTGAAATCAGCAAGCACTTTTGAACACCAACTATGCCTACATGCTGCATGCCGCTGAACTTTGCGTCCTGAGCGGACCAATCACCTTATGCGGAAGGGGCTGCATTTGGCATGTTGGGTGCAATTTGCAGCCCAATCCGCCCGCTGCTGGTAACGCAGCACGGAACAAAGCGCCAGTATTGCTGGCGCTTTGTTCCGTGCTGCTTTATCGACACGACCGGACACGTAAACCGCGGCTAGTAGCAAGCCCTGGTGGCTGCGGTTCATCCTACCCATCTGCCTTGCAACAACAGTCGTGTTGCCTTGTGTGCGTGTGTCGTGAGGTGCTGATAGCACTGTCATTGTCACCGTTGCCGGCATTAACGCTGAACTCTTCCTTCTGCTTCCCTGCGTGCCTCGCACGGTAAGCCCGCTAGTCACACCTTTGCCCTGCCTCTGCTCAGCACGCACTTGCACTTGCATTTGCGTACATATGTTAGCAGCCCCAGTAGGCTATGTGGTAGAGTTGGTGTTGAGAGATTATCATCGATATCTTCTGAGGTTGAGCATCGTCTACTATTGGATTTCGATACCATATACACACAAACCACACAAACTCGACTAGCCTAAGCTATGGGGGTTGATGCAAGCAGATCCAAGCAGTGACAGGAGTGCAATATCTGTAAACAGAATGTTACTATTGCTTGTCATACACATGTCACTTGTCGCAGTTCAACGTGACCATACCATGGTCGTTGCTAGTGATGCATAGCACACTGTCCACGCACTTGTTTTATTGCTATAGTTCACTCACATCTAACAAGTGCGACTCTCAAGGAAATGGGCAATAGCGTTTGTCGGTAACAGCGTTACAGCAACTTTCGCTCACAAACAACTTATTCAAGTTGGAGGGTCAAATTCAGCGATTGGGTTCCCGCTGCAGGTGATCAACCTGAATTATCTTGACACAGAGGCAGGGTGCATCCTCCAAGAGCGCTGTTCTGGCGGAGAAACGTGTTGTAGACTGAGCGCGCTGCATAGTACCACAGCGGTAAGTAACACGTCAAGTTTGGAGAGTTGGGTCAACTACCAGAGAGAGAGAGAGAGAGAGAGAGAGAGAGAGAGAGAGAGAGAGAGAGAGAGAGAGAGAGAGAGAGAGAGAGAGAGAGAGNAGAGAGAGAGAGAGAGAGAGAGAGAGAGAGAGAGAGAGAGAGAGAGAGAGAGAGAGAGAGAGAGAGACTCACCCTCTGTGGAAGACAAGCCGCGATGCAGAGCGTGGCGGAACTTGAGCTTGACAGCAAGAGGGCACTGCGGGTACGGCAGTGTCAAGGCGTTGAGCAGTGCCGCAGCAGCCTCGCTTGCAAACAGATTCGCCTGACAGACAATCAACCTCAGTTACGTCATATTGACCAATTGCATGAGTTATAGTTGCAGCCATGACACCTCGCATGAGCCAATTGACCTGGTTGTTGCGTGTACGCAGGGTTTGTGTCATAGTGCGGTTGCCGTAGAAGCGCCGGATGACAGCCGCGTCTTGCGGAGCACGGCTTGCGAACGCCGCCCACAGTCGCGTGGAGGGCTTGATGCCAGCGGGGTAGTTGCACGTGTAGCTTGGTGATGTCCAGTAATATGGGAGACAGCCCCGCCGCCCAACGGCTCTTCCATTGGGGGGATACTCCGCTCTGGTCATGTAGCAAACAATGGTTTCATTTAGATTTGCAAAGACAATGCGTGTTGCTATGCGGGCATCTTTGACTTACGGGCTGCATGCTTGCTTGTACTCCACGACACGGACGCTGGTAGTGTTGGAGGAGCTCAAGCCGTTCTGCGCGATTGTGATGGTGATGTTCTTGACTCCCGGGGTGCTGTACCGACAGATCCCTTCGGCCTCACCCTGCACATAACACTTGTTGACTGCGAGCGATTGCTGACAGTTCATACCAGGAGGCAAGCACACTTCTACAGTTGTACGCGCACATGCACGCACAACTTCATGCACACGCGCGCACGCAGTCAAACACTGTTTGATGGTACGCATGGACACGAGAGAGAGAGAGAGAGAGAGAGAG
>RHPI01003753.1:95274-112766 GCA_009103225.1 Chlorokybus atmophyticus
GAGAGAGAGAGAGAGAGAGAGGGGGGGGGGGGCGTGCATGCACGCACGCACCGCAATGGAGTCTGCGCCGCAGTCGATGGTGGTGCTATAGTCATTGCAGAAGATGACATTTTTGATCAGGATGACGCTAACAGCCTCGTCGACCTGCCGTAAGGTAAACCCGTTAGTGCTGACGACACATACCACAACTACCGCAGCTGTTCAGTTTCAGATGTCTCTCAGGTCGCCGACCATCGGTGTTGGGGTGCCTCTTGCTGGGTCCAAGCGTATGTTGTCGATGCGTGGCGTCATGCCGGTGAGGGTGATAGTTGTGCTGAGCACCACCGGGTTGGAAGCGGTGGGGCATGGCGACACGGGCCTAACTTGAGCGCTGATTTGATACGTGCCCGGGGTCAACCGCAAGTTCTCGGTGTTAAAGAAAGGTCTGGTGGTATTCACAAAGTCGTTGAAGGCACCGTCATTGTCAAGGTCCCAAGCCATCGTTTGCTGGTTGCCGCACGCGTCCACGTCCGTGTCTCCATATAGCGTCCTTAATAGACATGCCTCAGAGGGGAGGGGATTATCAAGGCTGCGAATGCACAAAGTTTCTCTCAGCAAGGGCATGTTGGTGTTGGCCCAGCAATGTAAACTTCATGCCGTTACATGCGAGTGCCATTGTGACACTCACTAGTTGAATGTGCCGATGGTCGGGTTGCTCGAGTCAAGTCCAAACCACCACTTGCCCGCCTGCCAAAGAGTGAACGAGATGCGTGTGCGCGATGACATGAGGAGCAGAGCTGGCAAACCAACAGAGCGTATGCATGCTTGCTCACCTGGCCAACGTTGGAGTTCTCATCAAAGGTGGCGACAGAGAAAGAGCTGGGCAGCCGAAACGAGCGCACGCCATCACCGAGGTTGAATCCCGCTTGAACTGCGGCAACATGCATACAAGTGTCAGCGTCACATGTGTAACGTGATGTGCAACGTGCAGGACACATGTATTAATCTACCAAAGCAATTTGCTCCTCACCAACGGGCCCCCTGAAGGTCAGCGCGGGGTAGAGCAAGCCCACGAAGACCGTGCGTGTGTTGAAGGCTATCACCGCTTGGAACGTGTTGCGAGAAGTGGCTTCATTGCAGCATTGTGACACCTGAACATGAAGTAAGTCAGGAGACTTGTAGTTAAATCACCACAACACACAAACGCATATGGACAAACACGTAAGCCCTTACGCAAATGCAGGCACACACACGCGCGTTCTCACTCACATTGTACCATGTCGCGATGAGCGCCGACTCGGCCGTGAAGCCCCCTGCTAGTGCTTTATCTGGGAAGACACCACGTATGTCGCTGGTGATATCAGCCAGGAGATTGGCATCTTTGACGGCACGGTAGGCCACGAAGGTGCAAGCGTTTCCATTGCAGTCGTCATCGACTTCGTCACTGTAGCCAACAAAGAGGTCTGCCCAGAACGCTGCCACCATGCTGTAGCCAGATGCATCAAGAGTGGGGAACGGATGGTCTTCGGGGCGCCAGTCTATATTGTCATTTTGAAAGTGCACAGCGCCTGCAAGAAAGCAAGAAACGTATGGTATGAAATACACTACAGCCAGTATAGCCGCAAAGTACCAAAGCATCAACCCAGTCAAGAACAGATAGGCGTCATGAAAGAGCAAAGACAACGAATGCACTACTGACTCCAGAGTGCCATTCTGCAGTTCAAAACACAAGCAACAGCAGAGCATATGTACAGCATATGTATTGATGAAACCATTACAGCCATTACTTACTTACTTACTTACCGTTCAGATTAACGTAAGCCCCTTTCACACTGGGGTTTCCGAACACGGGCACGGCGTATGGCAGCGGGATCACGTTGGAACTGAGGTCATCGCCCCTGCAACCAGAGCCAGCCTGTGAGTACCATTGTGTGGTCTAGCATGGCAAGTATGGTAAAGCTCCCTGCACAGAGCGCCATATGCCATCGCACAGTTGCCAGTTGCTGTGCATGCGTGCATGGCGAGCTTACGACACAATGATGGTGTCGCCGTTGGCAGGGCCGAAGGGGTACAGGTCGTCGACGGTCAGGGCGCCCACGTAACCACTCAGCACCACCACCACCGCCAGCAGCAGCAACGCCAGCGACTGAGTAAGTTTCTTGTCTCCGAGAGCCATCTCTCTTACACTGCTGCTCAAGCAATGCTCACGCTTTGTCAGTGAAAGCTTACTCGCTGCCTCATCCATACAGGCGCACAGGCATAGGCGCACACATGCGCATGCAAACATGCACACACGCACACAGAGCTATGCACGTACCGGCGGCGATGATGGCTGCCGTTGAAGAGGAGAAAGCCTGGACTGCACGTCACCGGCTGGCTTGCCGCTAGCAGTTGCAGCTTGCAACACTTACACTGTACGCTAGAGCCATCCCATCACACATGCGGTTGCTTACATAATTGACATCTACCGGCAAAGGGGACACGAATTGTGCTGAAAGTCTCCTGTCAACAGCTCAGTAAAGTCTCTGAAGATGCGGTATGTCATATCGTGAACATGACATGCATGTCGTACTGCCATCAGCCTGCTAAGCTGGTTGTTTCAGCCGCTAAGTTATCAAGCACTTTGGAACAACAACTAGATGTGCGTACATGCCGCTGAACTCCGCGTCCTATAGTTCAAGTTCAGCGGCATGCAGCATGTAGGCATAGTTGGTCCGCTTAAAGCGGACCAATTACCTGATGCGGAAGGGGCTGCAAATTGTAGTTGGCATGTTGGGTGCAAATTGCAGCCCAATCCGCCCGCTGCTGGTAAAGCAGCATGGAACAAAGCGCCAGCCACGCTGGTGCGTGCGCAACGCTTTGTTCCGTGCTGCTTTAACGACATGACGCTCGTGACGACCGATCACTCCGCCACATCAGCAAGCAAAGTAAATGACATTGCATCATCAGCAATTTGCAAGCTGCATGGCCCGGATGATGTGCACATGCACATGCTACAGCGATGCCATCAACAAAAGCGGACATCATGCTACGCACAAACTAGCGGGGCGTGTGATTGGGCCGGCCGGCCGGCCGGCATTAGGGCACAAGACACATCACACGCGCACCACGCACGACGGCCGTGTGACGGCACCCGCGACTGCCGGGCTGCGCGGCCCGCCTGCCTCTCATTGGCTAGGCGGCAACAATTAGCTATCGGCCGTTCGATCTGTTAAATCAAATCTCGACCGTCCAAAGCTCATCCCCAAGTCATGCAACTGCTCAAAATATATGCGAATGATATATACTGTATTTATGAATAACTGTATGCAATGACGACTACATATAATGATATGCATTGTAATTGATAATGTATATATATATATATGTATCATAAGTACAAACTATACGTGATATATACCGTATTTACCCGATCACAGTCCCCCCCTTTTTATAGTGTCCCCCCCCCCCCCAATATGGGGTATTGTATTCGGGGGGGGGATATTATTACAAGGGGGGGACTATGTTTGGTAGCAGGGGTTGCCGCCTTTCCCGCCTTTCTCACGCAGAATCTCATCCTTGGGGGCGATCAACTGCGTGGTTGGCGGAGGTGTGGTTGTGGAGGGCGGTATGGTTGTTGAGGGCGGTGTGGCTGGCGGCGGTGGCAAAATGGCTGGTTGGGCTGCTGCAAGGCAGGCGAGCATGCGCCGGCTTGAGGAGGAAGCAGCGGCAGCAGCCGCTGCTGCTTCTCGAAGTGGCCTCAGCAGCGGCGGCGGCAGTCGCCGTTGCTACCGCAGCTGCTGCTAAGGCCAAGGCAGACCAAGCAGCACGTGAGGCGCGCCCAGATGGGGTGGTTGCAAAGCAGCGCGCACGTGAGAGCAGTTGTAAAAAGAATAAGAGGCACCTGCGCTGTCAATTCACAATAAGTCAAAGATGTGCATTCGGTAATGCTTGCTTGCGTGTGTTGTGTCAGCGCATGTAGTGTCTGCTTGTGCACCTGCTCAACACATGCTCCACATTGATAAGCAGCTAATGCAAAGGTTGTGTGTGTTGCTGAAGATGTTGCGTCGGGCACGCCTTATTGGGGTAAAGGTTGCAGCACGTGAGCATGATGTCTTTCCAAAAAGCATTCGTGAATGGATCAAGCAGGGCATTAACATCACGGGCAGCTTAAGGTCTGCCTTCCGTTTGCAAGGGGGTACTTGTGCTTGTACACACATGTAACATACATGTGTATACAAGCAGTGCTTGTTGCTTGTGTGCATGCATGTGTATTTGGTGTTGTTGGTGTTGTGCACGCTAACTGGCTGACTGGTTGCGGAGAACGCACACTTGTTTGTGTGCACACTGGCTGGCTCCTTGCTTCCGACTGCTTGTGCGCATGCTGCTTGTGTGCATGCATGCGTACTTGTGTGTGTGCACACTGACTGACTGGCTGGTTGCCGAGCACGCACACTTGTGCACACACTGGCTGAAATCTGTGCTTCCGACTGCTTGTGTGCATGCATGCGTACTTGTGTGCATGCATGCGTACGTGTGTGTGTACATGCTGATTTGCTGACTGACTGGCTCCCACGCTTGTTGTGGCTTGTGTGCAGATTTTTGGTAAACGAGCTCTGCTTGTATGGGACAGCTGTACGGCCCATTTGTGTGACTCTGTGGGCAAGGCGTTGCAACACATCCGCGTTGACCAAGCTGTCATACCAAGTGGTATGACAAGTGCCTTGCAGCCCTTGGACATCATGTCTCTCAACTCCAGCGCCAGTTCAGCCGAGGTGGTCGAGCTGCGCGCGCGGTTGCAAGCCGCCGAAGCCGCTATGCAGACGGCCATCAACGACGCGGCCTCATTGCAAACGGCGTTGCACGAGGCACAGGCGACGATCGCCAAGTGATGACACAATGATTGGCCTGAATAAACCTCTCAAGGACATGGTTAGAGCAAAGGTGCGTTGTTGACGATAACTATTGTTGTTGACATGGCATGCCTTTGTTATAGCAAGATTCACTTATTAAGGTGGTATGCATATGTAGTGGCAAATGTGGATGTCGGATCCAAGCTAGCACACCTTCACTGCTGGCGGCCATCAATGGGCGTGCTCCTTCACAGAGATTCGGACGTGGATCATGGAGAGTTGGGAGGCTCTCCCTGCACGCATTGTGCAGAAGTCCTTCAAGAAGGCTGGCATCAGCATTGCTCTTAATGGTAGTGAGGATGACATGGTCATTGAGGACATTGAGGATAAGGACGATAGTGTTATCCTCGTGGAGGAGCTGCCATTGGAGGAGCAGGAAGCGTTGGAAGATGAGCGTGAAGCCGCAGCGGCAGGGCATGGTGGTGCGAAAGTTAGTGAGGAGGAGGATGGGGTGGAGGAGGACGTGCATGCCGTAACTGATAGCATTGACATTGCGAGTGATGATGATAGCATGTAGCAGGTTGCATGTATGTTGACGTAGCATGCATGCTTGGCTCATGTGCCTTGTGTTTATGCATGAACGGCAATGATGTTGGGGGTGGTTGTTGTTGCACATGGGCTTGGGCTTGGGCTTGGTGCGCCTACAATTCAACTTATCCAACACCACCTTTGCTACCTCCACCTTGCTAAACTGCACATACCCCTAGGAAGCATATTACCCCGCGGGGGGGGGGGGTGGGAATGTTGTGGCAGTGCCAGGAGTCACATAAAGTTGGATACTCAACAACTCTTTGGGGGTGCGGAAGTTGCTGCGCGACTGGAAGCAAACGTTTAGCAACGCATGACCTTGACCCTGTAAGCATGGCTTCGTATGATTTTACTACGCTTTACACATCTGCCATGCTGACTTGCTTGCATGCATGTTGGGGTTGATGACATAGTTCGCTTTTGCTGCAACTTTGCACAGAGGCAATGCTGTACTGGTGCTCACTCCAATACTCACTCTACTAATACTCAAGCCAACTATGCTAAATGNCCCACCAGTAGTCGCTGCGCACCATGTTGCCCCCCCCGAAAAAGGGGGGGGTAACTCCATTAGGGGGGGACAGTGATCGGGTATATACGGTACGCACCTATATATGAGTAATTTTATTATATATTATACATACACTACATCATATATAAATGAAAGATGTGCATATATGTCAGTCATAAATAGTTGTATACATATTATATGCATATAATATTATAATATTATAGAGTGTTATATATATAGGTAATTTTGTATGCAATATATATATGATACATACAATCTTTTATACATAATATATAGATAGTTTCACATGGCTTATATGATCTGAACATGTCCCACATGTATTAAGATAATACATCAAGTACTAACATTTCTGCCACGTTACGCGGAGAAGTGGTGCGGGCCATCACACGGCACCCGCGACTGCCGGGCTGCGCGGCAGTATGTGCAGCCCGGCTTCTCATTGGCTAGGCGGCGAGTACAAGCGTTAAACCGTTAGATCTACGTAAACAATCATGGCCGTCCAAAGCACATCCAATTGTTCAAACGCATGCCAATAAATGTAGAATTAAGCACAGTTCTGCATACGTGGCCGCTTATGGCTGCATGTTGATCATTTTTATATGTTACAGAAATAATATTGATAAATACAATGATGCATGTTGATATCTCTGATGTGTTGCAAAATGAAGCACATCTTTTGCAATATGGTGCAATATGGCTAGCAACCTGCATTTCAGCGTTAAAAAACTTAATAAACAACGTAACGTTTATGCCACGGTACGTGCTAAAATATTTCGTCAGTAATGCCAAGGTTACAACCATTAAAATAATGCTAACCTAAATTACCTTAACGTTAAGATTCAACCAAACGAAAATGTGCATCGTTAGGCCACCATTTGGTCACGCTTGGATTTGATCAAATGGGATCACAACGGTGACAACAGCCGTTGCTCAAAAAGGGAGCGAATTGGCCAATCATTGCAGAGATGCATAAAAGATGCTGAAAACCATCTCGGCGGCAACTGCTAGCCAACGGCGACCCAAAATCGATAGCGATTTTGTGCAATTGCAGCACAGTTAGTGGTAAAATTGGCCGCGACTTTTGCGGTACGAGGTCGTGGCAGGCCCCATACCCCAAAGACATGCCGCCACTACTCACCCTCGTTCTAACGAATCCTCTCTACCATGTAACGCTAATTAATTACACGCTATAGTTACTACGTCATCAAACATGGTCAACAGCCGAAGCAGTCATAAACCATTCTGAGGTACATGCCTGAAAGATAGGCACCCGGCAATGAAAGTTGCGCAATGGGAGGCTAGTGCCAGCACGCCCTTTCAATTGCATGCCGTGTTGGCACACGCAGCAACACATGGTAATGATGATCGCACACCATGCCGTGCACACACCGAAAAATCACTTCACGCGTAAAGCACATTGACACATGTAGGGTAAGTGGACCATATTTGGGACACTTTTAGAAGTTTCACTGCTAGCGACGGCTGTGGTTAGTTTTTGGGGATGGTGCTGAAAGGCAAACTTTTACTCGAGTTAAGGAGCATGAATTTTGTTTTTGCAGCACATCCAATAGAGCAATACACCGGCCGCTATCATAGCGCCGCTATGGCCGACCAAAGCTTAGGGCGGCACACCCGGGCAGTTCCCGTACGATTTCCTAACTTCGACGATGTGGTGCCCGCCTGCGGAAACAACTGCCGTAGGCGTGCGCAACGCGCTTATCGACGTCTAAAATGAGCAGTTCAGTACGGAGGCGCCATTATAGCATCGCGCAGATGTTTGCCAGCGAAACCACAGCCGGGCAGCTATCCGAAGTTAGGGCGAATTCCAAGTTTGGTCCACTTACCCTAGCACACGTGTACACACAAACACACAAACTCCCACTCGTGTGGTATGGGGGGCATGATAACAATGTCAATTCAATGACATTCATGCGCACACACATAAGCATCAGCAGAGTACATTTTATGTTAAGCTCGTGTGACAAAGTGTATGTATAACGCTAAACTATCAATAAGATAATATTGATCATGTTATATTAATCAACGCGGTGCATTGCAGTTCAGTATGACACTGTCAATAGTATGAACCAATGATGTTGAACATCATTAACAAAATCTTAATAAATTTGCGACAAATCATAAGGTTGGTACGTGGTTTATAATTTAAACGTGATACATAAATGAGCGTTACTGGTGTGTGAGCGTATCTTTGGCGACCTTTGATGAATCCATATCTTATTATTACTTAATGTTAACACTTATAAAGACCGAGCATTTTGCATACGGTGCAAATACAATCAAAGTACTTTGCATAGGTTATGGTGCCACCATAACCTCACATAACAACTTTTATTTACGATAAGTAAGAGCTATTCGTAAAAGCTGTGAGCATATTAACCACATGACATAACAGTAATTTACGTATGCACCAACAGCTGTCATGTCGCAAAAGCAGTAACCGATTCCGCCAGTCATGTGCGCATTTACATTAAATACATCACAATAAGTATCAAGCATTTTTTGTACCTACGTATGTCATAAACACGAGCAAATGTTATAAGCGTAGAAGAAAACAGCATATGATGTACACTGCTGACTTATGATGCAATCACTGTATGTGTGTTATTTACTGCAGCACTCATAAACAAAATGGTGTATGATTATGCATCGTTGCATATGACAATTGCTTGATGCATGTGTACACCACGTAATAGGGTGAGAAAAATAATTGCGGAAACAAAGATTACAACATGCATACTGTGTGCAACGATGCATTGTCCGTGGCGTGCAAGGAGGCCTCGACTGCGGGGTGTGTCTCGCAGTGGGAGTGTACACCAATGTGTACAAATGTCAAGAACGAGTGAAGTTACCGGGCAGCCTACAGGAGACTAAGCAGGAGACACCGAAGCTGTAATGTAGCAGCGTGTGCGGGAGACAGTGAGGAGGAAAAATAACTGTGTAGTCCCCTTAGCTTGATAGAGAGTGGTAGTCACTCAACAAGCTCCCCCCAATTCAACAAGCTCCTGAACAAGGACGCTTGAAAAATGCACACATCGGTCACGCAATGTATGTATGCAGGGATAGCCAAGTAAGACGAGATCACACACTACAAGCACCGAGTATGCGAATGCAAGCAATCACTGTTACAATTGAATTGTGAGTGGGGTGCAGACAAGCACTGCAGCAGTGTAGGGATGATGCAGTGTGCAGGTAGCAAATGCGATGGCCACAAGCATGAGAACAAGAGTGTACACTTCAAGGTGTACAGGCAAAAGTAGGTCCGGGGGAAAACACTGTCTGTCGAAATAGCTGGCACGCTAGCAGCGTATATACAACTATCACTGAACTACTGGTACCGTGGACTCTACTTCGCTGACCCTCGGGTGCTCGCCGGCTCGGAGGTGGGCCGACTGGTTAGTCTCGGGCCGTGCCACCGCCGCTTTTGCTCCGGTCCGTCTTCTTGCAACTTACTGCCGACGCTTCTGGCGGGAGTTGCCTAAGTAGGGTGTCAACGCGGCCCGCCGCCACAGGGACTGCGTTCTTGTCGGTGGAGGCCGGTGCTGGCAGTCGGCTGTCACGCGGCCTGCTGACATAAGGATTGCGTCCTGATTGGCGGGGCTGGGGGCCAGCAGTGTGGACACGGATCGATCGATCCGCACGTTATCAGGGCAACACAGGCGGGTGATAAAGTGCGAGGGGGAAGTGCGTGTCGAGGGTCAGCACTGTGACAGCTGTCGTGAAAGGAGGTCTTGACCGCGGGGTGTGTCTCGCAGTGGGTGTGTGTACACGAAGGTGTACAAGTGTCAAGAACGAGTGAAGTTACCGAGCAGCCTGCAGGAGACCAAGCAGAAGACACCGAAGCTGTAATGTAGCAGTGTGTGCGGGAGACACTGAGGAGGAAAAATAACTGTGTAGTCCCCTTAGCATGATAGAGAGTGGTAGCCACTCAACAAGCTTCCCCCATGCCTGGTCATCGGCGTCCTCGCGATGAGCTTGGCACCGGTGACAACGCCATGGCAGCTCCGCGCAGGTGGTGGCAATGTCGGGGTTGATTACAGCAGGGGTGATGTGACGGTGCTCGTGCCTTGTCACCTGTGAGTTGGTCCAATCCACAACCCTCTCACCAAGACACGGTATTCACACCGGAACCTTGCCCCCTCTGCCAAGCACACACGCGCCCCGCCACTCGCGTACGCACGCGCATGCGCTCGAAGCTACACACCGACTTGTGTAGCGCCTTGGATCGTCACACAAGCAAGCACACACCGGTGGGCACACGCTAGCCACCCCTGCTAACCACCACCAAGCTTGCACACAAGAAACTAGGGAGCTAAAGGTTGTATTGCAAGTTGTAGAATGATGAATGTCACCTTTATACCTACCAGTCTGCACATGCTACTGTCTAGACGATTCTAGCGCTAGACGGAACTAGAAGCTAAGATACTCTTGCAGAATCTTGTAGTACACTTCTAGACCTTTCCAACGCACCAAAGATCTCCTAATTTGCTGCTCATATGGTCAAGTTATACTACTTGGCGCCAGGCCCTTCCAGAAATCTGGTCGAGCCCTTCTCGACTGGCCCTCCGTTTTCTGGCACCTTCCGGACTGGTCTTGGGGCCCCGGTCGATATCCGCGGCAGACTCATAACTCGCCGATATCCGCCACAAGTCATTAAAAACATGTACCTTACAAATAAGGCCTAAAACGGCCATGAAAATCACAGAATTTGGCCTTGACTGTTACACTCCTCCCCCCCCAGGTGAGCTTCGTCCTCGAAGCTCGCGAGGGTGTCGTCGAGCAAGATAGGCACGCACAACGTCTTGAGCATTAGTCAAGTGTGCCTCTGGCTCCCAGGATGCTTCATGCAACGGATAGCCCTTCCATTTCACTAAGAACTTGCGTACGCCATGCACAAACTTCTCACCAAGGATGTCTTCTACCTCCCACTCGGGTTCACCGTCCGTGCCAACTTCGGGGGGTGGCCTTTCTGGCGGTTGTCCTCGATATGCTTTCAGAAGGGAGACGTGAAAAACGGGGTGCACACGCATGGTGTCGGGTAGCTCCAACTTGTACGCCACGTCCGAGATAACTTTGCTGACCTTAAATGGTCCCAACCAGCGTTCATTCAGCTTGCGAACTCCCGTACGCACCTGGACGTGCTTCGCGGAGAGTAACACAATGTCGCCTTCCTGAAACGTGAGGTGTCGGCGATGCGCGTCCGCGTACTGCTTCTGCCGATTTTGTGCCACCAATAACGCATCCCTAGCTGCCTTGTTAATGTCCGCGCACTTTGTAAGGAAGTCATTAGCTGCCTCCACACGCACGTCATGTCGTCGCGGTGTCCATGCCGTCAACGGTGTCAATGGATGTTGCCCGTAGTTCATAAGGAAGGGAGTGACACCTGTGCTTGCATTGTGGTGGTTGTTGATCGCAAACTCAACCAACTCAAGCAGCTCCTCCCAATTGTCTTGTCGCGCGTTAACGTAGCAACGCAGCATGTCCTCGATCACACGGTTGGCCCGCTCCGTTTGCCCATCAGTTTGCGGGTGGAATGCCGTGCTAAACTTCAGTGTGGTACCCAGTGCACTATGCAGCGCCTCCCAAAACTTACTTGTAAAGCGCGGGTCGCGATCACTCACAATGCTTCGTGGTAATCCATGAGAACGAAATACATGCTTCACGAACAAGCGTGCTGCCTCCGGTGCCGTGCAAGACTCACTACACGGTGCCAAGCGTACCATTTTGCTGGTTTTATCGACGAACACAAGTATAGCGTCGTACCCTTCTTTTGTCTTTGGTAGCCCCGTGATAAAGTCCATGGTAACTTGCTCCCACTTGGACAATGGCACAGGGAGAGGTTGCAGCAACCCACCTGGCTTTTGGTTGCTTGCCTTCACCCTTTGGCATGCGTCGCACAACGCCACGTAGTCGCGCACATCGCGATGCATCTCTCGCCAGTAAAAACGCTGTTTTAAGCTTGCCAAAGTCCTTTCCAACCCTTGGTGACCAGCAATGGGCACGTCATGAGCTTCCTTCAGCAACTTCACACGGATATGCGCGACGTTGGGGATGTACAAGCGCCCATGGTGCCACAGCAGCCCGTCGCGCATTGACCAGTGCCCACTTGTGTCCGTAGCTGTATTTTCCAGCTCTTGCAACACTTTCATACCCTCCGTGTCTTCACGAAGCACTTGCCGAATCTGGTCGGTCCACTCGGGCTGCACTTGAGCGAGTGCCTCAATTGCATTAAGCCGGCTCAGCGCGTCAGCAACACCATTTGACGTACCGGGCTTGTACTTGATATCGAAGTCAAAAAGTTGAAAGAACTCAAGCCATCGAGCTTGTCTGCGACTCAGATGAGGTTGTGTTTGTAAGTACCTCAGTGGAGAGTGATCCGTCTCAAGCACGAACTTTTTGCCTTCCAAAAAACAACGCCATTGTCGTAGCGCCATGACTTGCGCTAAAAGTTCCTTCTCGTGCACGGGGTAATTCAGCTCCGCACCACTCATCTTCTTGCTGAAGAATGCTACTGGTTGAAGGCCGTTGCCATGGTCTTGCTGCAAAACAGCTCCTACGGCTGTGTCGGACGCGTCGCAAGCCAAAATAAATGTCTTTTCCATGTTGGGGTGAGCCAGGACTGGTGCCTCCGTCAGCGCCTTCTTCAACGCAGCAAATGCATGTTCCTCTGTTGCTGACCAGCTCCAATGCTTTCCCTTCTTGAGTAGGGCAGTCAAGGGAGCAGCTATGCGCGAAAACCCCATGATAAACTTGCGATAATACCCCGCAAGGCCTAAAAAGGACATCACCTCCTTTACATTGGTCGGGGCAGCCCACTCGCGCACCACCTGCACTTTGTTGGGGTCCGGCTTGATGCCTTCATGCGACACAATGTGGCCTAGGTACTCCACCTCTCGAAGCAAGAATTTGCACTTCTGTAGCTGGGCGTACAACTTGTGTTCGCGCAAACGCTGCAACACGCGCCGTAGAAGTGCCACGTGCTCCTCCTTTGTTGTCGCGTACACCAAAATGTCGTCGAGGTACACGAGGACTCCCTTACCAATCAAGTCAGCAAAAACGCTGTTCATAAGCGTTTGAAATGTTGCCGGTGCATTCGTAAGTCCGAAGGACATGACCAACCACTCGTAGTGCCCATAACGTGTGTTGAAAGCTGTTTTCTCCACATCCTCGGGCGTGATGCGAATTTGGTGATAACCTCCAGCAAGATCAAGTGTTGTGAAGTACTGCGCACCTTGCAATTGCTCCAGCAACTCGTCGATACGTGGGAGTGGAAAGCAATTCCTCTTCGTGATGTTGTTGAGAGCTCGGTAGTCGACGCACATGCGCAAGCTCCCGTTCTTCTTTCGTACAAACAAAATAGGTGCACCATAGGGGGACTTACTAGGCCTGATGTAGCCTCTTTCCAGCAAGTCNCAGTGCCAAGATGGCAGCTTGAAGCTCTTCCATGCGAGCATCCTCCATCTCCACTAACACACTACACTCCGCTTCCGAATGAAAAGTGTAAACGCCCACACACTTCCTCTCTCACCTTCGTAAACCGTGCTCCGATACCAGTTGTGACGGTGCTCGTGCCTTGTCACCTGTGAGTTGGTCCAATCCACAACCCTCTCACCAAGACACGGTATTCACACCGGAACCTTGCCCCCTCTGCCAAGCACACACACGCGCCCCGCCACTCGCGTACGCACGCGCATGCGCTCGAAGCTACACACCGACTTGTGTAGCGCCTTGGATTGTCACACAAGCAAGCACACACCGGTGGGCACACGCTAGCAACCCCTGCTAACCACCACCAAGCTTGCACACAAGAAACTAGGGAGCTAAAGGTTGTATTGCAAGTTGTAGAATGATGAATGTCACTTTTATACCTACCAATCTGCACATGCTACTGTCTAGACGATTCTAGCGCTAGACGGAACTAGAAGCTAAGATACTCTTGCAGAATCTTGTAGTACACTTCTAGACCTTTCCAACGCACCAAAGATCTCCTAATTTGCTGCTCATATGGTCAAGTTATACTACTTGGCGCCAGGCCCTTCCAGAAATCTGGTCGAGCCCTTCTCGACTGGCCCTCCGTTTTCTGGCACCTTCCGGACTGGTCTCGGGGCCCCGGTCGATATCCGCGGCAGACTCATAACTCGCCGATATCCGCCACAAGTCATTAAAAACATGTACCTTACAAATAAGGCCTAAAACGGCCATGAAAATCACAGAATTTGGCCTTGACTGTTACAGGTGACACCGAGGCTGCATGCTGAGTGCCAGCATTCCCAGCAGGTGTCACACAATTTCAGCAGCTAATGGGTGGTGGCGCACCCGGCGCATCTCATGATACGAACCCGCGGGCGAGGTTTGCCTAGTCCTTCGACGTACGGGAGATGACAGGGAAAACAATTCTCCACGTGGTTGTGAGGGTGCCTGAGGGGTCACGCAGTGACAGGGTGCCGTAAGCGCGCACCTGTGCCACCTTGTAAACCATGCCGTAGTTGGCTGGGTCCAGGGTGTTGTGTTTTGCTTTTTGCAGACGTAGTCCCCCCGGTAGAACTTGCGAGTTTGAGGCACGTAGCTGCCGCTGTGCATGTTTTCGTAACGGCGCTTGTCCCTGCGCTGCGCAGCCTTGAGGTTGGCCAAGGCAGAGGGTACCGCGGTCCTGAGCAGGTTGGCGCGGGTCGTCAGTACTTCCATCATGTGGGTGGGTTTATTGATGATGTCCTCAACTGCCTCTGTAGCATGGCGGATGCGGAAAGGGAGCAGTGGTTCTCTTCCGAACATGAGGAAGTATGGGCTGAAGGAGCGAAGCGCCGCCTGCCGGGTGCAACTGCGCAGCCTTGAGGTTGGCCAAGGCAGAGGGTACCGCGGTCCTGAGCAGGTTGGCGCGGGTCGTCAGTACTTCCATCATGTGGATGGGTTTATTGATGATGTCCTCAACTGCCTCTGTAGCATGGCGGATGCGAAAAGGGAGCGGTGGTTCTCTTCCAAATATGAGGAAGTATGGGCTGAAGGAGCGAAGCGCCGCCTGCCGGGTGCAACGGTAGCCGAGGGCAAGCCAAGGCAGGAACTCATCCCATTCCTTCTGCGGATGGGTGACGCAATGGCGCCGGAGGGCCTTCTTAACTGTCTGCACTATTCGTTTTGCAAGCCCGTCAGCTTGAGGATGATCGCGGCTGGTGCGGCGGTGGTCAGTAGTGAACGACACTACTGCCCACCATACGCAATGCAAAGGCGAAATGCATAATAAGGGAGGGTATTCTCCCTGGAATGCAGTGCCCTGGTCGGTGACGAGTTCGGCACAGGCGCCGAACCTGCTGAGTATGTGGTCAAGGAAGACTTGAGTCACTGTTGAGGCCGACTTGTCAAGCAGGGGGATAAGTTTGACCCACTTGCTAAAGTGTTCAACGGCGACGAGGACGTATACGTTGCCACGGCGTGTGATGGGCACTCACCTGCCAGGTCCACGCTCCAGCGGTAACCCAGACCCCGTAATGGGGAGAGGGTGCAGCTGGTGGTGGCGGTGTGAGAGGCTTGCCCGTATACGATCACAGAACTTACACTACCTAAGCACGTCAACGACGTTACGCGCGAGCCCGTCCCACCAGTAGTCGCTGCGCACCATGTTGGCAGTGCGCTTCATTCCGAAATGGCCTAGCTGGTGGTGGAGGTTGGCGATGATGCCTGTCGATGAGGCTGGGGCACCTCCATGCGCTGTCCGTCATTCATGACGCGCCAAAGGATGTCGTTGTCTCAAGTGTGGTTTTTGGCCCGATGCTGTGCGCGATCAACTGCTTTGTGGTCGAGCCCATCGGTTAAAGCTCCTGTCTTTACCAGCTGCAGAGTGGGGGCATCTGCCCAAATGTCTCCCTCGGATGCAGGAGGTATGATGGCACGGAGCACGGGGTTGCGTGCTTCATGCGTAGGCCGGCTGCCACGATTAACATAGCTTGCTAGTGTGGAGTGTCGCCATCGTAGCGCGCGCCGGTGGTGTCCACAGTGTCGGGGTTAGGGTTGCGGCTCAAACCGTCAGCATCGGTGTTGATGCTACCAGGTTTATGCATGATGGTGAGATCATACTCCTGCAGCAGCAAGGCCCAGCGAGCATGCTTACCAGTCAACTTGTTGATGGTAATGAGCCACTGAAGAGGCTGATGGTTTGTTACCAGTTTAAACTGGTAACCGAAGAGCAATGCCCGGAAGAATTGAATAGCTCAGACAGCTGCAAGTTGCTCCCCTTCGTAGCTGCTGTAATTGGCTTCAGCAGCATTATTGCTCCGGCTGACATAAGCGATAACTTGTTCTTTGCCCTCATCGTTCTTTTGACACAGCACCGCGCCTAGCCCTAGCCGGCTCCAATCTGTATGAAGGATGAAGGGCTTTCTGTTAGTTAGGGTCACCCTAACTGGCACACGGTGTGCCAGTATGGGAGCGGATTAAGGGTGGCTCTTGAGTGCCTCAAACGCTTGTTGCTCGGCTTCACCCCAATGCCAGGTGATGGCTTTCTTCAGCAGGTCATTGAGAGGCTTGGCTATTCTTGAAAAGTTCAGCACGAACCTACGGTAGTAGTTGGCTAAACCAAGGAAGGCACGTAGCTGCGAGATGTCAGTAGGTGGTGGCACCTTCAGTAATGCGTCCACCTTTGCCCGCTGCACCATCACACGTTGGGGACGATGAGGTGGCCGAGGTAAGGGATCTTGTCGGCGAAGAAGGTGCACTTCTCAAGGTGTGCCATGAGGTTGTGTTCCTTCAGTCGCTCCAGCACCTCTTTGATGTGCTGCAGGTGGGCCTCTGCAGTGTGGCTGAAGATGAGGATGTCATCAATATAACACCGTGAGTAATCCCGCCCGCGTAGGGTTCGGACCATAACGCGTTGGAAGACAGCTGGTGCGTTTTGCAGCCCAAACGGCATAACCTTCCACTGGTAAAGGGTCCGGTTGCCCCAGAAGGCGGTCTTGCACTTGTGGTCTGTATGCCAATCTGCTGGAAATCAGAGCGCGTTGAGGACTGAGAAATACTTGCAAGTTTCAACGCTGTCGAAGATCTCGTCTGGCGTGTACATGCCGTTGCGGTAAAGCAGCGTGCGAGTGTTGAGATTGCAGTGATCTCCACACATACGGCACTGTGTCATCTGCCCGTGCTCGTCCTTCTTCAGTGGCATGACAGTGGCCACTGCATACCGAGTGCTTGGGGCTGCCTCCTCGATGAGGCCGGCGTCCAACAGCTTCTTGCAGTTGGTTTTGATGAGCTCGGTTTCCACCTTGGCCAGGGGATGCTGCTTGCTGAAGATAGGCCCGGCGGTGACCACCTATATGGTGAAGTCGTGGAAGTTGCACTTGTCAAAGTCTTTGAGTGAGTGCGCGAACCGCGACTTGTGACTTTCCAAGAGGGTTTTCAGCCGATCCTCCATGTCTCCACAGGCCATACAACCGATCCTCCACCCTTCTTGCGCTGGTTCATCCGTGTGAGGGATATCCAATGCCTCCTCAAGAGCTTCAAGTTCGCTGCCTTGGACCATAAGCCATGAAAACAAATGATGGGTCTCCGATTGCTGCGGG
>RHPI01003753.1:112979-125842 GCA_009103225.1 Chlorokybus atmophyticus
CCCCCCCCCAACCACCACCACAGCGGACGGCGTAGGGCGGAGACGTGACCAGTAGCCGTGTTGCAGGGCCAAGCATGTTTCCAGTAGCCGATCCATGATATTCTGGTCCCTAGCACAGCCAAGAAGTGCGCGGCAGTCGTGCTCCTCGAGTTTGGGTGCCTGAGTGATGGCGCCTGGCCAAGAGCCCATAGCCAACTCGCGCTCCGTGACGAGTGGCTCCCGAAAGCAGTGCAGATTGTTATCCCAAACCGTGCCGATGTTGCCGTTGCGGAAGGAGTGAGAGCCATGGAAGGCCACAAAGGTGGGCAAGTCAGCCATTGGCTGACCCATTTTGTTGCTCTGGTGGAAGGATTTGTGGTCCGGCTTGGGCACCAGTTGCAGGGTGGTGCCAGCAGCCAGGATGTCGGTAATCGAGAGACCTAGAGAACGCACGTACAAGGGCTGCGCAGCGACCAAGTTCTGTGCGTTGGCGAGGTTGGTCAACTTGCTGCGCAAGCGATGCGCGCGTGAGCCGTGTGCGGCTGCGTCAGTGACCACTGAATCGCGGAGGACTGTACATACGCGTTCGTAGTCAGCACGAACGTTAGCGCGGTGATCATCCTTTGCACATACGTCCTTCAGCATATATGCGGGCGGACTGTTAGGTTGCTGTTGTAGGAGTGTGCGGATGACGTGGTCTGGGAATGGATGGCGGTGTTTTACCACGTGCTCCAGGGCGTGGGTTGCTGGGTGCATGCGCAGCAATCGAAACGCCTGCTGCACCGGAACGCACCCCCTCCCTTGAGGGCGAGTGCGCGGATGCCATCACAGTTTGAAAATAACTATCTACCCTATCTCTTCCCCCCCTTCCCCCCACCCCACAGCGTAGCACTGACGAATGGTGCGGGCAAAAGCGCGTACCCTTATGGTGTGCCGTAATCCTTTTCGGAAGCACGTGGGTGGCAACGCAGGAGGGTGGCGGTGTAAGGGACAGGGCTGGCTGTGAGGGGATACCAGTATGAAGTGCGAGTTCCTTCGGAGGCGCAGAATGATAGCAACAGGTGTGCCATCGCCCTGGCGCCAGCGTGGACGAAAGATGGCGTATTCTGTCCATGTATCGACGGCTGCTCTAATGGGGTGTTTCCATGCCGATGAGGACATCAAACATCTCTGAATTGGAGATGAGACAGAAGACGTTCAGGATGGTAGTTTCATCCTGTTGATAGCCAGTAAAACGCAGAGATATGCGTTTGCGGGTTTCACCTAGGGTGTTTTCGAGCGCGCCCAGGGCGGTGTGAATCTCGTGTGACGTCACGTTGAGATCGTGGTCGTTGATGCTCAAGTTCCGCTGCACGTTTTCTAAAGATGACGGGTTGCGCGCCTGTGTCAAACAAGACGTGACGTGGAACTCAAGGGTGGTCGGCGAAGGTGATGTGCCCTCGCTGGTTGTTGACCATGCTAATGTTGGGTCAATACTAAAGCCTGTTCCGCGTGCGGGGTGGCCTGTAGAGGTTCGTTAGCAAAGGGAAGGGCATGCCATCCCAGTTGGGGTCGGCAGCAATGTCTTCCAGCAGCGCGACGGATATAGTCCGTCAGCTGTGTACGCCGCCGGGTGATGGTGGTGAACGTGGTGCAGGAGAGGAGGTGCTGGGTTGATTGGGCCCAGGCGCATCAGCACGTGAGATGTATTGGGTGGCGGCCTCCATTGCCAGTGGGAGTGCTTCCGCAGTGATAGCGCGTTCCCAGTGATGTTGGCGACGGTATCCGCACGTGGTGACTGGCAAGATGGGCAACAGCCTGACATAGGCGATTATGAGAGCGGTGTCAGCGTTGGATAGAGGGGTGGGGTATACACATATTGCGCAGTGTGTCTGCCGGTGCTCCTGTGTCTTCGAGAAGCTGTCCTTCTACCAATTGGCGAAGGTCCCTGGTCTCTTCATCGTCCACATGGTGCTGCGTGGCTCGGTGAAGCTGCTGGTCATCGCGTTGGTTCTCCCAATGGAAGAGCCTAAACTCATTTGAGAGGTGTTGCTCAGTGGCACCAGTTCGCTGGTGGGCCATCATAGTAGGATCCTAATAATGCGCGGCCCGGGTGAGCAGGCGTGGCATCTTGACAGTGACCAGGTCCTCGATCCATGCTTCGGGGCTGATGAACAGCCGTGGATCCATGGAGTGGCTGCGATTGGCCAGCCATAGCATGAGGTCCCTCAGTTCACTTTTGAGGATGCTGCGGCCCAGTGGTGCCAGGTCGTTCCAGGGTCCCTCTCGGCGAAGCAGTCGTCCCTGAAGCCTTTGCAGGCGGGAACGCACCTCCATGAGAAGTTGTCCGGTCTGCACGGGAATTGTACTCCAGAATGGTGGGGGCAGAGAGGCAGGTGCGAGTTGCCTGGAACGCCTTTTTTGGTTGAGACGGTGTGGGCTGGGGTTGCTCGACCCTTTGCGTGGGTATCCCATGCGAGGAGTGAGCGTACCGAGCAGGGTGTCCTATTGCGTGCGCTCCTGCGGGTCGCGAGGGGCGGCGCCTTGGAGCACAAATGGGTTTGACGAAACAGCCACAGTTGACGCCGGATTCGACGTTTTTGCTGTGCCCAGGTGATTGCTTATCATGCCATCTACCCTCGCATGCCAGTCCTTCTCGAGCAGGCCTACACCCAGCCCCATGCCCGGGCTACCGGCATGAAGACCGCGCGAGCCCCAGCCTACTGCTAGCTACTGTATCACTCATGTAGCATGTAGCTAGGGCTACTTTATAGACCTGTCTGTAGGGACCGCGCGTAGCTGATCAGTTGTAAGTCTGTTAAAGACACATGTGCTATATCGAGTCTTATGAGATTTCCGAAATAGCATGAGGCCTCGATGTGACCGTTGGCCTAGTGCCGGCGTGGCACTGCACGGTCATGATTTAACATGTATAAGTAGAAAGTCACGTCACCAGACTGGCTGGTGACACTGTAAGTGAGTACTGTGAGTACTAGGAGTACTAAGAAGTAAAGACTCTGTTTCTAAAGAGCTTGTGAAGCGATTCTATCTGGAAGCACGCTGCCCCAGTTGCCAAGAATTCCCTTACTGCGTGAGACACGGTGCATGCTCTTGTGCGCTGTGCCTGTCATTGCTGTGAGCTTGTCGGTGGTGTGTTGTTTCAGTAGTCAGGGTGTTGTATCCACGTGTTGCACACTCATTCACCTCACTTAACAGTGTATCATTCTATCCGCTCATGCAAAAAACTTTGTCTACAGCACTACCTATCGTAGTGGCTTGTTGACTTACAGTGTCACCCTCTTTGCACAAGTGAGTGTGTTGCAATCTGCATCAGATAGTGCAGTCTGCACCCAGGGATACATCGCTGGGCATTCGTTATCATTGTCATCACATAGTGCGCACAAGCACTAGTGTGTTGGGTGGTAACAGCATCATGATAGACGGTAGAGCACAAGCACTCTACCCTTTCACCTCTGGACCAGCTGTATGAGCAGGCCCACCCCGTTCTCCCCAATAGACGAGGGTGACCTCAGCAGTTGGAGCCCAACCACCAACCTCACCTACGAGCGGACCAGTGACGGGAGCATCGACCGCAGCAGCAGAGGCTCGCGCTCCATCTCCAGCTTCACCCCGCTCCACTCTACTCCTCGTCATCAAGCTTCTCCACTATCATCGGACAGCGACGACAACGAGATGGAGTCTTCCAGTTCAACCACATCCCTGCGCTTCTCCGGACGTGCCGGCACCACCTCGCTGGATGAGTTCATCATCAAGTTCCACTCCAAGATGCGGCAGCAAGCACCGAAGAACAAAGACTGGTCAGATGAGATTTCTTTCCACATTGCTGCTCAGTATCTTGATCATGAAGCACACGATGTCTGGAAGTCCGTTGCTGAACTGCATCGAGTAGACGGCTATGGCGAGCTTGCCAACACCATAGCATCTGCATCCCTGCACCGTCCAGCAGGTGTCGTTCCACCTGCCACTTCAGTTGCAGTAACAGGCTTGACCATAGCTGCAGCTCTCAAGCAGGCAGAGGAGGAGGAACCAGAGTTGGTACTTGTCAACTTGACCCCTGCAGAAGTTGAGTCCAAGGAGGCCACACGTCGAGTCCGCATCCTTGACCGTTCTGCCGCTATCATTGAGGAACAAAGAGCTGTACAGCAAGCGGCAGCCGCAGAGTGGGGTACTCCTCTACCTCCAGCAACACCTGGCTCTCGTGCATGAGGCAGCGCTTTCACCCTCGGGTCAGTAGCACTGCGCGCACCAGCCATCACCGTAGGTGCTGCCATCTCTGAGTCTCCACTTAAGGACCTGTACGCTGCCCTGCGCCGTACCTTCCCTCCTCAGACCACCAGCAAGGTTGAGGAGCTGAGACGCTTCCGACGCAAGCCCAGTGAGGATCCCCTCCGCTTGTACTCCAGACTTGAAGGTCTGTTGAAGGACACTGACTACAAGATTGTCAGTGAGGAGGCTGCTGCAGTGATATACGTCAATGAGTTGGATGCTGCTCTGAGCGAGTCGACACGCCTGACTCTGAACTACAGCAGGCCCCTTGGCTACACCCTCAAAGAAGCCTTCGAGACTGCACAAGCCATCCACAAGCGCTTGGTGTATGAGAAGGCAGTGCTGGACACCAACCGCAGCGCCGTACGACCTGTAGTCAGCACGACAACTGAGCCTCCTCGCCGCGACCGTGGCCGGGACGCTCCACCAGCACGCAACAAAGGGAAACGGTCAGCTCATGCTGCACTTGCTGCCACTGTGCTGTGTCATCGCTGTGGACGGCATGGGCACTACCAAAAGGAGTGCACCGAAGAATACTCAACTTTGGTTTGCGACCACTGTCACAAGACTGGTCATTTGGAGTCAGTCTGCTGGCTCAAGTTCCCAGAGTTGAGGCCCGCCAACAGCTACAACCACAACTACCTCGGTGGCTACAACAGCAACAACACTGGGGGCCACACTGGCAACAACTTCAGTGGCTACAACAGCAACAACACTGGGGGCCACACTGGCAACCACTTCAGTGGCTACAATAGCAACATCACTGGGGCCCACTGGAGCCCACAACAGCAACAACGCTGGTGGCAATAACAACAACAACAACGCCAGTGTTTGCAAGGAAGAGCAAGGCTACAAGGGGAAGAACAGACCTCCTCAGCGTAAGGGACCAGAGACACGTCCGCGCGCTGCTGCTGTTGCCGCTAAGGCTTCAGCCAACCCACCAGCTGAGGACCATATGGCAGCCCTCATGGCGCGTATGGCGCGCTTGGAGGAAGACAAGGAGCAGGACTACCGCGCCTGCTACGCTGCCCGATGGGCGCTGATGGCTGCAAAACGCGAGAGAGACAGGAACACTCCGTCCCGCGTGCAACCATCACGACGAGCACGAGGAGAAGCTGCAACAACATCAGCAGGCACCTCCTCCGAAGCCACCAGTGGTGCTGCCTCCGCAGCAACAGCCACACCGGCTACAACGTCAACTCCACCAACGTCAGCAGCACCCACTCCAGTTGCACCACAACCTGGTACACCGATGGGCACCGTGACGCCGACGCTGGTGAGCACACTGGCAGCAGCCGCCATCTCTACCGAATCTGCACTTGTGGGTGGTGCACTTCCCATTGCAGCAGTGCCTCTGTCCGTAGGCGTTGAGACAACTCTCGCACCACCGACCGATACCGTCGCAACTGCCACAATGGCCATTGTCGAGCCCGCTGTCTCTGCAGCGACGCGCGCAGCCACTCTGCCCGCTCTCGACGTCACTTAGGCTGTCCCAACTGGTCAGCAAGCTGAGCGAGCATGGGAAACCATCCTGCGCGGAGCAGACCCCACTACCATCGCCTTCGGTCGGGGGGGGGAGCGCACCACGCGTGTCACTCGCGATGATCGCGTCTTCCCGCTAGCAGAGGTTCACACCCTTTCAGCACTCAGTTAACACCAGTTGGAAGATGAGATCCTTGCTGGCACTGCACCTCCGATGCGTGACAGGGTGTTTTTGATCAGCTACAGCCCACCTGTAGTGTTGGAGTTGGCTCTGCAGCTATTCTGGGCGTTGCACAACAGCATGCAGACCGCCCCGCGCCAGCCTGCACGCATGCCAACCACCACCTTTGAACCCAGCCCGTTGGACACGTATCGGGACCGCCGAGACGCCGTCCAGCAGCGCATCGCCGACGCAGCCGACCTGCCTTTGGGCACTGATGAAGCACTCGGACCTCCTGAACCCGCTCGTCTTCATCAGCGCTACCACGCACTGGAACAAGCATATTATTGGCGACAGGATCAAGCTGCCGCCATTGCTGCACGTGAACAAGCTCTTGAAGCTACACGTGCACCAATACCGCAGTCACCAGCTGCTGGTCCATCCTCCAGCACCACTCCTCTCTTCGTCGAGACCAACTCTGATCAAGCGAGGGCGTTGGCTCAACAAGCCAGGGGGGTGATCGCCCCGTTGCTGCCTGCGCTGGTGGAGGATCTACCTGAGGACCAAAGGGAGCCAGGGAGGGGCTACCTTACACCACAAGGGTGTACACAAAGGGATGGAGCAGGATTGGTTGGAGAGCAACAACTATGCACTGCTCTGTTGCGACAAGCAACCATGCTGCATCGGCAAGAAGGCATCGGACTTCGGCAGATGCTTGGGATGCGAGACAATGGCAACGCGGCACGCGCACGGTTAGTGACGTGGCTGGTCACCAACCATCCCGCAGTCCCGTTGTTCGCTTTCGGCGCCAGAATAGCGTGGGTGGACCCATTCCTTCGCTCCATACGGCAAGCCTATGATGAAGTGGCTTCCGCCGCCACTGGCACTCTGGAGGGAGCTCTGGAGGCGATACTGAGTTTGCCAGGAGTGGAGGCAGGACGTCAGCGCAGGCGCATCGCCGCTGCTTGCGAGCAGCATGTCCAACAGCCAGAGACCCGCCTCACTGTACGCACACGAGCAATAACAGTGCTGGAAGTGGGAGTGGTCAACGGCAGATGGGATGCTTACATGGTAGGGATCCTCAGGGTGCCTACCGTCACTCACAACATGAGGGCGCGGCTCCTACGCGCAGTGTACCTGCAGCTCATGCCTCAGAACCATCGCTATATACACGTGGACAACAATGCGACGGCGACATGGGAAGGTACACTAGTCAGAGAGGCAGCCCATGCTGTGCGATGGACCTATGCAGAGAAGCAGGCTGCACGAGAGGCAGTCCCGCAAACACCAGGTCCTCCAGGGTTCCCGCCACAGCCACTGGCCACTCCTCCTGGCATGACAACAGCTGCACAGAGGGTCAACCCTCCTGCACCTCCACTTGGACAGGTTGCAGCAGCACCTCCAGTGCCTAGGCCACCACGCGTGTACCAGCAACCGCGACAAGGACGGTTTGGACAAAGCCGAGGACAAGGAGGCCCACAAGATCCATCAGGCAGAGGAGCCCTGGCTGCCCTACGGTCAGGCCCCGCAGATGAGAGTAAAGCAACAGTCTCTCCACGCAAGAGGTTCCGTCGCTGCAAGAGGCTGCGCATCAACGCAAATGCAGCCATGATCGCCAACCAAGGCAAGCACATGACCGTCAATGGGCGGGCACCCAAACGCGTGATGCTGGACACTGGAGCACAGCCTGTCATCATTGGGCGCTATCTCGCACGAGATCTCGGCATCACCAGCGCTGAGCTGCTTCCCTGTCCCTACCAGCTGGACACCGCAACCGGCAACCGCGACAAGGTGCTTGGCCTTACCAAGCAGGCTGTGAGCATTCGCCTCACAGGACCAAACCCTTCCCACAGCACCGAGATTGTACAACGGTGTGTGGTCACCGATGCCGGGTCTTTTGACCTACTGCTGGGACAGGACTGCAACTTCCCTGTCGGCATGGGGATGGACTGCTGGACTGAGCAGGCATGGTTTCGACCGCATTGGGATGAGGACGATGGAGAGGAGCAGGGATTCCTACCTCTCGAACTGGTGGCCAAGGACTGCTCGCAACGAAGATCGGCTGCAGCAGCCACTTACAGTCTTACAAAAGCTCACGTGTGCCTCGTGCCCGAACGCAGCTGAGGACAACTGCGACGAGCTCGAGCCCGAGCCTAAACGCTGAAGAGGACTCTTCTACACCATACGATGAGTCTCAGGAGACTGTCACCAAAGAAGTGGCCTTTCAGGAGCCATCCGAGCGTCGCTGGAGCGCACAAGTAGCAGCACACATGCTGCTGACCAGGCCTCAGCTCACTGCACACTTCCCTGTCTACAAAGACCAGGCTACAGTGCAGGAGCAGTACCACATAGCTACGGGAGTTGTGGAGTTCCACATGTTCCGCCGACAACAAGGCATCACCGTGCTGGAGCTGTTCGGAGGCATAGGCAGTGGGCTTGCGGCTGTCCTCAACACAGGAACAACAGTCACCAAGTACCTCTACTGTGACCCTGACCCTCATGCACAGGAGGCTCTGAGCCATCATTTACGACAGCTGCACCAGCGCTACCCGCAGCTACCGCTGTCGGCACTGCGAGGGAGCCAGAAGGCTCTACCGCGGGACATCCGCTGGATTACCAAGGATCACCTGCAGGCAGTCGGCAACGTTGACCTGCTGATAGCAGGATGGGAGTGTCAAGGGCACTCCAGGGCAGGCAGAGGCCAAGGGCTCTCTGATCCTCGCTCACAGCTGATCTGGGAGCTAATGAGAGTCATCAAACTCCTACAGACCAGTCAAATCGCTAGGCCCTTGGGGTACATTATCGAGAATGTGCACTCCGAGGATGACAAGCGGCATTACGTCGCTAAGGCCTATCGACAAGTATGCTCCTTGCTAGGGCATCCTCTCAAAATCAACGCCGCGCGTCATGGATCTCGCGCACACCGCGTCCGCGCCAAGTGGACCAACCTGGCCATTGTGGAGGACCTGTTTCTGGCAGAATACCTATACAGCAATCGGCCACGAAATCTCGTCGTCGATGACATCCTGGACCCTGGACGCACAGCGCAACCGGTCACACGCCGTGACCGCCACCACTTCTAGTGCAACCAGCCTGGTCAGCCGCGCCGCGCACTACCCACGCTTGTATCCTATCCAGGCTCCTACGCGTTCCGCAATGGAGGCGACGGCATGGTGTTGGACTCCAACACTGGACAGCTGGAAGAACCCAATGCCCGCGAGCACGAGCGTGCTATGGGATTCTTTCCAGGCAACATCACAGGCTCCACGCTGACAACCAGTCAACAGTGTCAGTTGTTAGGGCGCGCCATGGATCAGAACAGCATGGTGTGGTACTTGGAAATGTGCTTTGCGCTCCAGGACCGCCATGTGTCCTTCCAAGAGCTCGAACACCTGGCTGGGGGGTGGATTGATCGCTTTTCAGAGACCCAAGCAGCACACACCGCCCTCGAGACCGCCCACATGGAGGAGCAGGCAGCAGTCACTGTGGAAGACATTCCAGTGGTCGCCAACGCTACCTCGTGGTCCCACGCCATTGGACCGCTGGCCACAGGCCAGACTCGAGAGCAACTCGAGGCTCTCCTCAACAAGTGGAGGAGCCAATTCAGCTTTAGCGTGAAGGAGCTGGGCATCTGCTCAGCATACCAGATGGACATTGAACCAGTGGACATCGAACCGGTGTTCAGAAGACAATACCGCCTCTCCAAGCTAGAAGAAGACTTGGTGGAACAGAGGTACAAGGCGCTGCTAGATGCAGGCCTGATCGAGGAGTCCACATCGGACTTTGCGGCCGCGACCGTCATGCCCCTGAAGAAAGTTTCAGCAGGCAATTGGACAGACCGGCGTATGTGTGGCGACTATCGCCCCCTCAACAACAAGACCAAGCAGGACAGGTATCCAATGCCTACCGCAGAAGGCATCTTTGACGATGTAGGAGAATGCACGGTCTTTAGTATCTTGGATATGCGCCAAGGGTACAACCAGATCGCCATCAAGGAGGAGGACAAGCACAAGACTTCCTTTTGGGGAAACCGGCAGCTGTACCAGTGGAAGGTCATGCCCTTCGGGCTGAAGAACGCTCCGGCCAAGTTTCAGCGCGCCATGGACAAAGCCCTCAAGGGGTTGGACTTCGCACGCTGCTACATCGATGACATCCTCATCTTCAGTCACAGCAATGAGGAGCATCTCCAGCACATCGAAGAGGTGCTACAGAGGCTGAAGGAAGTCGGGATGACGGTGCACCCTGACAAGTGCACCTTCTTCACCCACAAGGTACCCTACCTAGGACACATGATTGTGCCCCATGGTGTGTACGTACAGCAGGCCAAAGTGGAGGCACTGGTGGCTATCCCTGCCCCCACAGACCTCACGCGGCTGCGGGCCTTCCTCGGCCTTGCCAACTATTACCGCCGGTTTGTCAAGGACTTTGCCAAGATCGCAAGGCCTCTCAACGAACTACTGAAGAAGGACACCGAGTTCTTGTGGAAGGAGGCACAACAGGAGGCCTTTCAGGAGCTGAAGCTCCGCCTCACCACAGCTCCCATTCTGCAACGCTCTGACTACACCAGGTCGTTCATCCTGCACACAGACTGGAGCAAGCTCGGCATGGGGGCCGTGCTCGTACAGCATGACAACAACAAGAAGGAGCGCGTAGTGTCGTACGCCAGCCGCAGCAACAACAGTGCTGAGGCCAACTACAGCAGCTACGAAGGGGAGTGTCTCGCCGCAGTGTGGGCCATCTCCTTCTTCCGACCCTTCCTATTTGGACGGCAGTTCCAATTGGTCACTGACCAACCCCTCAAGTGGCTAATGAACAACCAGCACTTGACAGGAAAGTTAGCACGATGGGCGCTGCTGCTCCAGGAGTACGACTTCGAGGTGGAACACCGCGCAGGCCTTGCCAACCAGGATGCGGATGGCCTCAGCCGTAACCCCCACCTCAGCACCAACGACGCCACAGGCGCCCGACATGAGTTGGGTCCTACAGCTGCACCTTCAGGTGTGGCCACCATGTTCGCTGTCGCTGCGCTACGCTCAGGACGCAGGACTCAGATCGCTGAGGCAGCAGCAGACGGGGACATGCCCGCTCTTGAGCCCGCCATCACCACCACCGATCCTTTATCAGAAGAAGCAATCGCTGCCGACCCTGAGGTGGATGATGAGGAGCTGGCACCCACCGACACACGACAAGACATCTGGCTGGACGAGCCATCCCTCGCACTGCTTCAGACTGGACAACTTCCAGCAGGCATGAGCGCACGCGAGAAGGACCGCGTCCGACAACGCACTCAGCGTTACCGCTGGGCTAACGACAGGCTGTATCGACGGATACAAGATGCAGATCAGGAGGTCCCCACACCAGCTGCACGTGAAGACATCATCTCCTCCCTTCACACCGAGCTCGGGCACTTCGGTGTCAAGCGCACGGTCAGCCTGGTCAGGACCCAGTACTGGTGGTATGGGGTGCACAGACAGGTGCGGGAGTTCGTCAGCAACTGTCAGCAGTGTGACATGGTTCGCGCCAGCCTCAACACGCGCAATGCCACCTTGCATCCCCTTCCCATTTCCGGGTTGTTCTACCGCTGGGGACTGGACATCCTCGGAGACCTAGCGCCCTCAGCGCGAGGCAACCGCTACATCCTCGTCATGATCGAGCACTTCTCCAAGTGGGTGGAGCTGGTGCCCCTGCCCGACAAGAGCAGTGAGGGAGTAGCTCAGGCTTTCCACTCCCATGCACTCGGACGTTTCGGCAGCTGCGCTGAAGTCATCACCGACCAGGGTACGGAGTTCAGAGGAGCCTTCGACAAGCTTATCTACAGATGCTTCAACGACCACCGTCGCACCTCACGCGACCACCCGCAGGCCGACGGCCTCGCCGAGCGTACCGTGCAGATCATCAAGAAGGCACTGCGCAAGTACGTCCTTGCCTACGAGAAGAATACCTGGGATGATCACCTCCCATGGGTAGCAATGGGCTACCGGCTGTCCAAGCAGGCAGCCCTGCGAGAGTACAGCCCATACTATCTACTGTTCGGAAGGCAGCCATTGCTCCCTTTCCGCGCACAGCAGGAGGTCGACAGAGTGGTGGACAATCTCGACAACCCCGACGAGATGTTGTATAATCTGACAGTGCGCAGTGCGCTGTTCGAGCACACAGTCCCCATGGCCTTCAACAACCTGCGCATCGCGCAGCACCGCGACACGCTGCGTTACGAGCGTGTGCGCAGTGGTTTCTACAAGGAGCGGGAGCGCCGCTTCGAGTCAGGAGACTTCGTCTACCGTATGGCGTCTACACGCGACACCCTCGATACCTCCGTCGGGCGTGCTGTCTACAAGGTATTGAAGGTGCACCCCACAGGGGTACTGGACCTGTTGGGACAACGAGGCGAGCGCATGAAGGACAACATGGTCAACTGTGCGCCCTGTCATCTCCCCTACATTGCTGGCTTCACCAAGATCCAGCACCCGCGTCCGCTGCGCAGCACCCGATGCGAGAAGTGTGGCAGCGCCGACGACGACCCATTGATGATGTTATGCGACGGCTGTAATCAAGGCATGCACTGCTACTGCCTTGACCCTCCACTGGACGCAGTACCCTTGTGGGAGTACTGGTGCGATGACTGCCGCATCAACGGTCCCCCACACAGTCGGTAGGAACTGAGTTCTGGAGCAGAGGGATGCCCCAGAATCTCAGGGGGGGTGGCTTGTTGACTGTGTGCACTACAACACAGTCTGTACACAAAGGTGGCAAGCGGCATCGGCTCGTCCACTGCACTGAACACCGCGTGGGCTCATCTTCAAGCCTATGCCCACGATTGGGGGGTTGTCTTTTGCTTGCATGACTCCGATGCAATGCACGGCACTAGCATGCGTGCAGCACTAGCACTCCTCCGCAGCCTGTCCGAGACAAGGTTGCCCTCGACCATGACAGGCACGACAGCTGTCATGCCATCTACCCTCGCATGCCAGTCCTTCTC
>RHPI01003753.1:127040-137665 GCA_009103225.1 Chlorokybus atmophyticus
TCCGGGTTGTTCTACCGCTGGGGACTGGACATCCTCGGAGACCTAGCGCCCTCAGCGCGAGGCAACCGCTACATCCTCGTCATGATCGAGCACTTCTCCAAGTGGGTGGAGCTGGTGCCCCTGCCCGACAAGAGCAGTGAGGGAGTAGCCCAGGCTTTCCTCTCCCATGTACTCGGACGTTTCGGCAGCTGCGCTGAAGTCATCACCGACCAGGGTACGGAGTTCAGAGGAGCCTTCGACAAGCTTATCGACAGATGCTTCATCGACCACCGTCGCACCTCACGCGACCACCCGCAGGCCGACGGCCTCGCCGAGCGTACCGTGCAGACCATCAAGAAGGCACTGCGCAAGTACGTCCTTGCCTACGAGAAGAATACCTGGGATGATCACCTCCCATGGGTAGCAATGGGCTACCGGCTGTCCAAGCAGGCAGCCCTGCGAGAGTACAGCCCATACTATCTACTGTTCGGAAGGCAGCCATTGCTCCCTTTCCGCGCACAGCAGGAGGTCGACAGAGTGGTGGACAATCTCGACAACCCCGACGAGATGTTGTATGATCTGACAGTGCGCAGTGCGCTGTTCGAACACACAGTCCCCATGGCCTTCAACAACCTGCGCATCGCGCAGCACCGCGACACGCTGCGTTACGAGCGTGTGCGCAGTGGTTTCTACAAGGAGCGGGAGCGCCGCTTCGAGTCAGGAGACTTCGTCTACCGTATGGCGTCTACACGCGACACCCTCGATACCTCCGTCGGGCGTGCTGTCTACAAGGTATTGAAGGTGCACCCCACAGGGGTACTGGACCTGTTGGGACAACGAGGCGAGCGCATGAAGGACAACATGGTCAACTGTGCGCCCTGTCATCTCCCCTACATTGCTGGCTTCACCAAGATCCAGCACTCGCGTCCGCTGCGCAGCACCCGATGCGAGAAGTGTGGCAGCGCCGACGACGACCCATTGATGATGTTATGCGACGGCTGTAATCAAGGCATGCACTGCTACTGCCTTGACCCTCCACTGGACGCAGTACCCTTGTGGGAGTACTGGTGCGATGACTGCCGCATCAACGGTCCCCCATACAGTCGGTAGGAACTGAGTTCTGGAGCAGAGGGATGCCCCAGAATCTCGAGGGGGGGAGCTTGTTGACTGTGTGCACTACAACACAGTCTGTACACAAAGGTGGCAAGCGGCATCGGCTCGTCCACTGCATTAAACACCGCGTAGGCTCATCTTCAAGCCTATGCCCACGATTGGGGGGTTGTCTTTTGCTTGCATGACTCCAATGCAATGCACGGCACTAGCATGCGTGCAGCACTAGCACTCCTCCGCAGCCTGTCCGAGACAAGGTTGCCCTCGACCATGACAGGCACGACATGCTGCAGCAGCGGTTGGCTGCGGTCGTGGCGCTATGCTATTGGCGATGCTCACCACAAGCGGCCTAAGAAGGAGGGCTTCGTGGAAGTCCTCCTCCTGAGGGGTAACGGGGATTCCAGTAGGTAAGTACGTCATGTTGGTCTGCCGCCGGCGTGCGGCATCCACGATGTGCGTCGAGATGGCCTGCTGAGGACCTGGCTGGCGTGCACCCTCGTGTGCGAAGCCGGGCTCGGACACAGCTAACCACGGTGTTTCGCCAGAGAAACGCTCAGAAGTGCCGCCCTGTAGCTGAGTCAAGCGGTGCAGCCGAATGCAGGCGCGTGATCGGGCACGCTCGCGTACATAGCGCAGAGGGGACACTTCGCCGTTGTGGACAGCCCGCCACAAAGACTCAAAATAATACATTTGCTGAGCATAAGCGCCGAGCTCAGCGGCATTGGTGGGCACATCGCCGACTACATGCTGAAGCAGCGTAGCGTCCGCAGGCAGAGGGAGGTTGGCGGCCACCGGCGCGGGTTGAGGTGGCGATGGCGGGAGCAGCGCGTCAGGGTGGTGTGCGGCTGCTCGTGCCTATGCGCTGGGCTGAGGATCTTCTAGCAGCAGTGGGGTTGTGGAGTCCATGCGCGGTTGAAGAGCCAGAGGTTGGCCATGCATGAGGTCATTGGCCATTGTGCCACAATCGGCAAGGGTGATGAGCCACCGTTGCGCTAAATCATGGATGCGCCCCCCCCCCCCCCCCCCCCCCCCCCCCCCCCCCCCCCCCCCCCCCCCCCCCCCCCCCCCCCCCCCCCCCCCCCCCCCCCCCCCCCCNTGTTGAGCCGTTGCTGCAAGGGTGCCGTGAGTGTAGCATCGTCGGGGACGAGGTGAACTCGATGTGCCATCTCTTGCACCCTGTCGGTGACAAGGTAGTCAAGTCCTGCCAAATCCGCGAGAAGGACAGGGTCCAAGACATCCGCTAAGAACGGGTCGCGCTGGGTGGCGTCTTGTGTTTAGAGAGCCCAACGCTCCACGTTTTCAGGGGAAGGCCAGACACGTGGCCATGGTGCCTCCTGAAGTTTTATCGCAGTTAGGCTTGAAACTCCTGCTCTCGCGCTGCGGCTGTGGGGATTGGTCCACCTCTTGCGACCCGGCAATGTTTTCGCTGCAGGGTTGCACGAAGATCCTCGTAGCGGTCAATGGCTGCATCCCACCATTGTAGCGCGCCACGCTCCTCAAGAGTGAGAGGGAGGTGTCTGGTGCTGAGGTGGAGTGGTCGCAGAGGCTGAAGAACGGAGAGGTGCGGGGCCAAATGGTGGCCAGGCGAGCCAAGGCCAGATGATGCTAGACGAGCCTTCGTGATCAGTCCATCTCAGTCCTCGTCCGCTGCCCAGCTTCAGTGTTGTCGGCGAACGTGAGTATCCAGTAAAATGCGCTGGCCAGAGTGAATGGAGGTCGGTGGTTGGGCAACTATTCCAGGCGATTGCGCTGGGGATGTTTTGTGGTTGTGTCCGCTTGATTCGGAGGCGCAGCCAACATTTGAACAAGAAGTGTCAGGTGTTCAATGATGCATGCGCGAAGTGACGCCTCCCCCTTTCGTTTGAGAGGTGTCCTGAAATAGACCCGTGGCAAACGTGCGAGAGTGCGGCCAGCCAATTGTCCGTCATCCTGGGGCAACTCCCATGGTTGTTGTTGCATTCGGCCGGACGGCAGCCTATGGGCTCTGACCAACGCCTGCCTGCTTGCCTGCATGAGTTCTCAGCGTTGGGCATTGCCTTCCACACCAGGCCGGAGCAAGTCTGCTAGTGCTAATGGTGCGGGTGCCGCGGGGTCAACCACTGGTGGTGCCTCTGGGGGATCCACACGCTGACGCTGTGCAGGAGGGGACTTGAACCGGTCACGCTCAGGGGTTGTCTTGCGGCCCGAACGGGTGGTGGTACCCACGAACCTTCGTGGCAACGCGGAGCATGCAGCTAGGTTTTTACAATTGAGGAGATCCTTCAGCTCGTCTCGACGGCTGCGAAGGTCCTCAATATGTGCGAGAAGCTCGTCCTTCTCTCCCTGCAGGTCGGGCGCGCCCCTGATGACAGAGGCTACCTTGACGGTTTTACCCTGAGAGAGACTTCTGCTTGCTGTTGCTGGCCTGACCAGCTTTCTCCTTTCCCTTGTGGTTGTTGTAACTGTTTTTATTGGCGTAGTTGTTGTTGTTGCCACCAGCCGATGAGGGGCTCTTTTTCAGAGCTTCTCGGAGCTCCGGGTGCAACGTGTAACATACTACCTCGAGGTGCCCCTCCATGCCGCAGTGGTTGCAGTGGGTATCGGTGCGTTGCATAGGGCATTCTCTCATGCTGTGTCCTTCCTTGCCACACTTGTGACAGGGCATGTGGGGGTTGTCTTCGATGCGCACAACAGCGTAGGCAGCGCGCGTGTGCTTGGGTTGCGCAGAGGTTGAAGCAGGAGTGGCTGCTGCTTCGACGTGAAAGGCCGTTGATCTCAAGAGCAGCCAACTCCTGTACCATCTCTTCTTGCCAGTGTACGGCGCTCGTGTAGGCTTGCCACAGAGAGTAGCCGGGTGTGCCAGCCAAGTCGGTCTTAACGTGCTTGCGGAGGTTCTCCTCGAGATTCTCTACATACACAATGGCCACGTGCTGGACATTGACAAGGGGCATGCCGCCCAAGGTGGTCTTGTCGACCAGCATGACGACGCGCTCGTAGGATTGGACAGGGGTTTTTTGGGTCTTCCGCCTGAAACGGATGAGCTCCTGGGCCTTCTTTGCGGTAGGCAGGGAAGCAATGGTTAAGACATGTGATGAGGTCTTCCCAGGGTGACAGTGGTGACGCTGGCTCAACCATGTCCTCAGCAACAGGTGGTTGACGGGCTGCCGGAGGAGCAGGGGTGTTGACTACTGTTGTCAACGCGAGGGCGTAGGCCGTACAGGCTGCTTGGCACCTATTGGCGTAGTCCGCTGGCGTCTCGACGTCCAACATCGTGTGTGCCACAAAGGGCCTGGTAACGGCAGTGGTGGTCCCCGATGCGCTGCTCCCCGTGTCAGTGACGTCGGTTGGGGGAGGAGTGGTTTCTCGTAGAGGGCGCGAGGCCGCTCTTTGCGTCACAGTCTGTGCGTGAGGGGCGCCCAATCTTTCCGCAGCAGATGGCTGGACCAGGGCCGGAATTGGAGCGGAGAAGTCTCTCGTCTTCGAGAAGGTCGTGAGCGGTGGCGACTTCATGCCACACAGCCGCAGCGACATTGTCCAAGTAATTAGCAGCAAGACGGAACTTCTGGTGGTCGTTCCAGTTGCTGTTGGCTCGGATCTTGACGATAAGAACAATGGAGTTGAAGCGGTTGATCCATTCTCTCAGAGAGTTTGCTGCTCAAGTGAAGACGAGCTTCCCTGTTGCCGCTGCTGCTTCCATTGTTGCGGTTGCCATCTAAGGCAGCCATGTCTTTTTCGCTGTTTGAATTGAGGTCGATGAGGGAAGGAAGACAGTAACTCGCAGCAGTAAGTGGGTTGTCAACACCCACTTCGTCAGCTGTTGTAGTGGAAGAATCTGGGGCGACGTCTGCTAGAGATATAGCCGATTCAGCCCGCCTCAAGCCTCTGAACGACCTTGCTTTGCGTGCTCCCAGGTGAGTCCCTGACTCCTGTGAGGCATGCACACAGCGCGCAAAGAGCACTAGCAAGGCAAATACGAGTGCACAATACGAAAGCGATGACTGAGTGCTGTGGAGCGAGTTGCAAGTCAACAAGCTCCTGAACAAGGACGCTTGGAGAATGCACACAGCGGTCACGCAATGTATGTATGCGGGGATAGTTAGCTAAGTAAGACAAGATCACACACTACGAGCACTGAACGTGCGAACGTCGCAAAATGTTTCTCCTGCGGGCCGATTAAATATTGGCAGCGGCCGTGCACCTGAGGATGCTCATTTAAACTGTCGTTACAGGTGGACTGAGGTGTACCTCAGTCCACCTGTAATCTCGATACAGAGACCTGAGTATAACGGCCGTCATCATCAGTCGGCGGCCGTCTTAATAAAGGAACTGACCTAGACTGACAGGTACCTGTAAGGTACCCATCAGTCAGGTAAAAGGGACTTAACCTAACTAGTAGGTAATTAACCGGTACCTATCAGTTAGGTACCGGCGACTGTACACTAAGTAAGTGTGATTGACAGGTACCTTATGGTACCTTCAAGGTACTTGCCGTTGCAGAAGGGTACCGCTACAAGTACCTGTCATTGCTGTGTAGTCATCATTGAATACCTCGCATCAACTGTGAAAGACGGCGTTTTAGAAAAAAAAATCAGAAAGTGATAAAGGAAAAAAAATTGCAAGTCATACCACTATGCCACATTGTACACTACTGAGCTGCTACTACCACTCTAGTATACTAAGGCCTTAAACTAGTAGACTAAGTCGCCGCTCCTGCGCTCACTGCACCGCGCTCCACCTCCGCCGCCGCTCCTTCTTCGACGCCGCTTCAGGAAAGCATGCAAGCTGTTCAATCAAACAAATGCCATCAACAGCAACATATACAACATATGCACTCGGATGCTGCCCCTTACCATGTACCGCCACCGCCGCCGCCGCCGCGCCTGGCTTGGCCTGGCCTAGCCTGGCCTCGCCTGGCCTGGGCTGACCGCCCCGAGGCAACAAGGAAGGGCGGTTAGGTTGCATGCGCCACTGCCCATACCAAGCGTCACAGCATGTAGCAAACAAGCTTGCTATTGGCCATTGCCACCGCCACCGCCGCCGCCGCCGCCGCCCAGCAACTGGTTGAACAGTCTCCACTTGAAGCCGTCGAGCTTTTGAATCACTTGGGGCAGCCCAAGTGATTCAAACGAGTTGATACGATGGCACCGGCGTACCATTAGAATGGTACGCCGATGCCATTGTGTCAGACAATGGAACTATCTTACTATGATGGTCACATTTGAATGGTACATTCGAACGTCGTACCATTACAGTACGCCAATCGCATTGTGTCACCGTCCGTTTTAAAGGTAATACCGGCATTGCTCGCCGCCGAGCCGGGACGGGCAGTCACTTGCTTATCGTGATTGATAAGCAACAGGCAGGTTATCGCCGCGCTACGTGGACGACCGGCGGTCGACCGTCACATTAAACACGCGACGAGGGACGGCCGGTCACTTGCTTATCATCATTGATAAGCAATAGGTAGGCTGCCGCCGCGCACAATAGACGACTGGCGGTCGGCCGTCACAGTAAGCACGTGGTATAGTCACGTGCCACGACGGTGGCCTGCCACTGCAGGCAGGCCACCGTCGTGAGTAATTATCGGCCGGCGGCTGGCCGTCATCGAATGTTGCTTAGTAGCAACGGCCGTCCCATAAGTCGCTTCATAGACCTATCTGATAGGTCAGTTAGAGTCAGTTTGGGTCAGGCACTCGACAGTCCTTCAGTCCCTTGTCAGTCAGGGTGTAAAATTTGCGACGAATGCAAGCAAGCACAGTCACAATTGAACAGTGAGTTGGCTACAGGCAAGCACTGCAGCAGTGTAGGGATGATGCTGTGTGAAGGTAGCAAATGCGATGGCCACAAGCATGAGAGCAAGGGTGTACACTTACAGGTGTACAGGCAAAGGTAGGTCGGGGGGAAAACACTGTCTGTCGAAATAGCTGGCACGCTAGCAGCGTATATACAACTATCACTGAAGTACTGGTACTGTGGACTCTACTTCGCTGACCCTTGGGTGCTCGTCGGCTCGGAGGTGGGCCGACTGGTTAGTCTCGGGCCGTGCCACCGCCGCTTTTGCTCCAGTCCGTCTACTTGCAACTCACTGCTGACGCTTCTGGCGGGAGTTGCCTAAGTGGGGTGTCAACGCGGCCCGCCGCTACAGGGACTGCGTCCCTATTGGTGGAGGCCGGTGCAAGCAGTCGGCTGTCACGCAGCCTGCCGACATAAGGATTGCGTCCTGATTGGCGGGGCGGGGGGCCAGCAGTGGACACGGATCGATCGATCTGGACGTTATCAGGGCAACACAGGTGGGTGATGAAGTGTGAGGGGGAAGTGCGTGTCGAGAGTCAGCACCGTGACATCTGTCTACATCTTATGCTTACCAAATAAATATGCAGAACAGTGATTGTGCTTGCATAATACCGGAATGGTTATTGTAATATCTTTTACATCTGTAATTCAAGAAGTATCAAATTTGGCTTTTCGTGGTCATGTGGCCGACATGGCCGTATCGAGTGCGAACAAGTACGCCACAGCAGCCCATTCAATTACTGATATTAATTTGCTACGGTCTCATCAAATCAGCAACAGCTTGAAGTAACCATCTTTCGTTGCACACATCACTTAATGTGTGATTCACATTTTCAAGCAAGGAATCTCTTGCAAGTGTATGTTGCAAGTGTGTCAGTTTGGGGGCCATTGGTCACCCAAACCGGTTTTGGGGCTCCACAGCCACCGTCGACCATCGACACTCCGTGGCATCAACACTCCGTGATACTGTCGATGTACTTGCGGGCGGTGGCGGCACCGGCGGCGGCGGCGATGGCGGGCGGCGACGATGCCTCCGCTGGCTCAGGCGACCGCTGCCTGTTCGTCTTCAAGAGCGAGACGACGGGCTTGGACCTGGACAGGGACCAGATCATCAAGCTGAGCCTGGTGAGGGCGGACGTCCCCACCGCCGCCCGGGACTGGCTGGTGCGACCGGTGGACCCAGCAACGGGAGAGAGGGAGCACGTCACGAACGAAGAGTTCCATGGAGTCGCGGACAATCTCCTAGACGCCGCCCCAACCTTTAGAGAGGTGAGGACATACTTATCTATCTCTGCATGGGTTTAGCTGCTCACGTGCATGGCTGCTCTCATGCCCAACAACACCAACGACACAACATCCAACATAACAACAACAATAAGGTCAAACAACAACCACAACAAGAAGAGCAACAGCGACAAGCAGGTGTGGCCTGAGGTGGCGGAGTGGGTCGAGGCCAACACGCCATCCGGTTGTTCTGTGGGCCTGGTGTCGCACTACCTGCAGTTTCACGAGGCGATGCTGCGCTCTGTTGCCAACCGCTTCGGGGTCGAGATACCGCAAGAGTGGGAGTTCCACTGCACGTACACCATGTCACAAGAAGTGAGTGCTTACATGCATGCGCACATTGTGCATGTTCGCATGGGTGCGTGTGTGTGGGTGCGCATGTCCAAACTCGCCTATGTGTACACGTGTGTGAACAGAGAAGTATCATACAGCCTACATGCGAGTGGCGCGTGTGCACGCTCCCGCATGTGCACATGTTTGCGCATTGGCGTGTGCAGTTACTGTTCCAATACTGGCACGCTACCAACGTGGTGAGACACACCATCTCATCACCTTTCCATCACCACCACGCACAGGTGTGGCCCGACCTCGGCGCGCGCAACTACCGTCTGAACAAGCTCTGCGAGCGTTTCAATCTGCCTGTGAGTGATACCGATGACGGGCGTCCGGACGTGCTGTCAATACGAGCGCTGCTCATGGAGATAGCCAAGGCTGCTGGACATGCTGAGCTTGATGAGGGTGAGAAAGAGAGAGAGGAGAGGCTGGAGGCGGATGCACCGGCAAGCGAACGGGAGTCGTGATGAGTGTTGCGAAATGTTGGTGTACATAAGCGGGTGTGTACATATCACGCGTGCAATAATGTTGAGGACTTGGGTTATGTGAGTGTGCAGTAGTATTGGTGTAGGCGTGTCGTCCGCCTGTGCTTAGGTCGACCTAAGTAACCGTACATATTGGGCCAATACGACGATAGGGCAAGCATGAAGAGTTGCTACACATGACAGCACACATGTAGCAACTCTCTAAGTCTTTGAGGTCACTGCCTGCATGCGTGTGCGTACGCGGGTGTTTGATCAATCTCCACACCCGTCTCATACCCAATCACAATCATGCCAAGAGACAGGCACACCCGCGCATGTCTCCAACTACTGCCAGCACATTCTGTACGCAACACGTTGGCGTCTCTCAAACTTGCATACAAACAGACCAGCGCAAAGAGACACCCAATGTGACGCATGTTGAGCGTAGCGTGTATACCGCACCAACTCGCATGATCGCAGTACCAGTTGCGGACCGGCCTACACGCACGCACACTTTAACACAAGAATACAACAAGTCCCACCCCACCCACCCCCTTTTTACATCACCCTCCCCCCCTCCTCCTCCCCCTCCATCGCCTCCACCCTATACACCCTCGCCACTCCTCCCGTCTCCCCCGACACGACAGTGTACCCGAACGTCCACCCGACCGCGGCCCCGGCGTGCTCCCCGGACCGGTGCAGCGCGAACACCGCGCCGACGAAGAGGGGGAAGCGGCGGCGGATGCGGCGGAGGGCGTCCTGGGAAGCAAGGAGGGGGGAGAGACCGAGACGCATGGACTCGACCACTTGGTAGCTGCGCGGGGAGGGGAGGTGTTGATGGGGGTGTGGTGCAGTGGGATTGTGTGTTAGTGGTGATGTGTAGAGTTGATCCATTACACAAGCACATGTGTGCGCGCGTATGCACACGTCTGTATGGTGCGTGCGCGCGCGTGTCTGCGTATGTTAAAGACCATGTGGTGTTGCTCGTACTAATGCACATAGCAGTCTGTTATTGTTACGTCTGCGCTTGCTGATGTGCTCAATGCAGTGCAAGCAGTGGTTGACTTGCAGCTCTAGTGTGCATGACGATACGATTGACTCAACACAACTTGGCAGCATACATGCGCGCGTGGGTGAGTTACCAAGGGAGGAAGCGTAGCATGATGTCTCCGTCGCCGGTGGCCCCGCACGCGCCCACCTCGCTGTCCGCATACGCTCCCGCCCCCGGGATCGGACTGTCCCCAACCCTGCGCAGAACAATGGTGTGACCCCATCAACACACACAGGCGCATGCTTTCCCTCGCACCAGATCATCTGTCAGCCAGTTGTTGGGGGTGTACCACCCACCTGCCCGGTATCTTGTGGCGCAGCCCATTGGTCGTTGCGCCCGCCGCCACGTTGCCATGCTACCACGCAACACGACACACACGCACGTCCTCAATCAGCCAATCGACTTCGTGCTCAAACTGACAGCATGACTTCATTGCGCTCACCGCATCGATAGCAGCAATGGCAATGGTATCATGATTCCCCTCATCCGCATGGAGCCCAAACGATTCCAATGACAAGTGCTCCTCGCACTTCACCGCAGGCTTGTACGGCCCACACCCACCTACAAAATAGACAACACCCCACATCAACACCGACAGCACCCCCACCCCCACCCACCCACCCCCCCCCTTA
>RHPI01003753.1:137701-212609 GCA_009103225.1 Chlorokybus atmophyticus
CCTTCCCCTCCCCTCTCCTTCTCCACGCACTCCCAATAGTTCGGCTCACACCCTCCCTCCCTCCACTCCCTCCACTCCCTCCTACTCTCCTCGGTGCTCAGGTCCCCCTGTCTCGGCCCCGCCCCCATGGCGACGGCGAAGTCGGAGGCCTGGGACCCCGCGAGGAGGGTGTGGGAGGAGTGGGACAGGACGAGCCGGGCGGAGGAGAGGGCGGAGGGGAGGGAGCGGAGGGAAGCCACGGCGCCCATGTTCAGGGAGGTCTGAGGGGTGAAAGTATGTGGGGGAGGGGGGGGGGGGAGGGCGTGCATGTGCGTGCGAGTGCGCGTGCGCGCACGCATGCTCACACGCACTCGAGTGAAGCGTACGCACGCGCGCACAGTTACGCACAGGTGTGCGTTTGTGTGGTTGAGTGTATGTGTGCATGCGTGGGTGCGTGGGTGCGAGGTTGAAGGGGCAGAGTGGTTGCGAGATAGCGTGTTTCATTGAGGCTGTTGCTTGCTTACCCCGTCTATGATGAGGGCGTCGAGGGTTGTCTCGCCGTTCTCGTCCGGACTGCCGCCAAAGCCCACTGCCGGGTGACAACAGACGGGTACGTCAGTGATAGCAGTGTCGTTGTTGTCGTTGGGCCGCCTTGTTCCACCTGTGCATACGTGCGTGCAGGGGTCTTTCACCTGTGCCACCGCATTGCAGGCGCTCGCAGGTGGAGCCCGCGGCTTCGACGGCGTCAAGCGCGGGCTGCGCATGAAACAAAAGATTGACAACCAACCAACACTGTCGTCGTCAATGTTTGCAGATTCGTCTGTTGTGCATCAGGCTTGGGTGACGAGGAGACAACAGTAGCTGAGTGCTGTTCCTACAGCGTGCACGACGTTGTAATGTGGTGGGTGGGTGGGTAGACACACGAATACACCTGTGCACATGGTCATGTACATGGGCGAATTGCAATTGTAATCACGCTCGTGTTTCACCATGCAGTGCGATACAACACAACACACTCCCACCTGTTCCGCGCCTTCTTTGTTGAGCGCCGCCCATCCCGCCTCCGCCGCTTCCGTCCAACCCCACGTGTGTATCACCACAGGCACGCTCGCCTCCCTCTCCACGGCGGTGGCGACAGGGGAAGCGCTGCTGCTGGCCAACGCCACCCACAACGACACCGTCAACCACACCACCGACCGCCGCCGCCCCGCCGCCGCCGCCGCCCCCGCCATGTTGGGCACTTTCTCTCCTCCTTATTGTCCTTGTTGGTGAGGTTGTTGGCGAGGTCGTTGGCGGCGGCAGCGGCGGCAACGGGGGCAATGGCGGCGGCGGCGGCGGAGGGGAGGATAGAGGCGGCTGAGACGGCGCTGTTGCTGATAGAGTTCCAGAATGAGTTCTGCAAGGAGGGTGGTGCCATGCACGACGCTGTCAAGGACTGCATGGCGCATGTACAGACTAATTGATTGGTTGAAAACCAAGTCCAAATTGCCAGAGTGATAGCAGTTGTGATATAATTTTACTTCTTGTTGTCACGTTTGGTTTAACATTCTGAGGTGAGTATTACAGTCGCTTCGCACTGGGCAGTGCATCTCCCACAACACAGTGCAAGCACGTTGTGAAGTGAATGCAATACACAACGTGAACCTTGCCTTGTAATTACCACACACGCACGCACATATAATCACACAAGCGCACACACTCACTCACGGGTGTGTGCGCTCGAGTGGTCAGAAAAGTTTCAGTCGTGTGTGTGAGCAGCCTGGGTACTGCATTTCGATTGTGTCCAAGGCGCATTTTGCATAGTGCGCACACTCCGCCTGGCATGTTGTTGTTGCTGTTGTTGTACTTGTTGTTGAGGTCCCAAACCCACAGACCAACATGCTGGCAAACGCTGCGGAGGCGGCGCGTGCGGCTCGCGCGAGTGGCGTTTCCGTGCTTCACGCTCCCATTGGCTTCGAAGACGACTACCGCGAGCTGTCGCCCAATCCCTATGGTACGTTGCACAATCACAAAATCAACAATCATCAGCGTGATTGGTGGCGTTGTTGCGTCCGATGCAGGTATCCTTGCGGGAGCGATCGGTGCCAACGCGTTCAAGAAATCCGGCTGGGGCTACAAGTTTGTCGACGAGGTGTGTGCGTGCGTGACACCACTTCAACACACAAGCATGTGCTTGACGCGATGCAATGAGCGCAACACGACACGATGTTCGGTTACAGCAGTTGTACCAACAGCATGCACTTTTGCGTGGATGGGGCAACAGTTGGGTTTTCAGATCACATCCCATACAGAACACACGCACACGTGCACGTACACGTACACGTACATGCCCACACTGTACGCAGGTCTCTCCTTCCGCCAACGACACCATCGTTTCCGGCAAGGTCGGTCTCGACTGTTTCTTCTCGACCAACCTCGACTTCCTCCTGCGCGCGCGTTCGATCAAGACCCTCGCCATCGCGGGTTTCCTGACCAACTGCTGCGTGGAGTCCACCATGCGATCCGCCTACGAACGCGGGTACAGAGTGGTCACGATACACGATGCGGCCGCGGCGACGAGCGTGGAAGCGCATGAGGCGGCGGTACAGCATACGTTCCCGATGTTCTCAGTGCCGGTGACGACAAAGGAGTTTGTAAGGCAACTACTGGATTGAAGGTGGGTGGGTGGGTGGGAGAGTATATGGGTGTACTACACACTGTGTATATGTGTGGGTGGTAGCGTATACTGTGCTGGGATTCTAGAACAGTACACGTGGGGCGTTGCATGCCAGCAGGATCGGACGATTGTGCAAGTATGCATGCTTGTGTGCATGTGCAATTGTGAATCGCATGTGTTATGCATATGTGCGCGCGCATGTGTACATTCATGCATGCATATGTACAATACATGCAATGAGATGGCGATGACATGTGTGTTTATGCGTGCGCGCACATGTGCTTGCGTGTGGGCGGGAGTGAGCATCTGCTGGGCTATGCCCGCATGCACCTACTCATGCAGGTGTGCTCGTCACACCTAGTGACTTCATGCGTGAGAATGCGCGCCTTGTGAGTGCGTGCATCTTGCATTGTTACCATTGAACCAATGAGAACTACTGAGAGATGCGCAACACGAGCAGCAGATGCAGCTAAACGTCGCACGCAATTAGTATTGCAGAACAATATATATAAGTCTCTGGTCTATGTACAACAACTGGCAAGTATACGCATATACACCCAACTACCTGCATAACTACCAAACCCCACTGGCGAGATGCCGGCAAATGTGCTTTCACTTGTGAATGTGTGTGCAACCACATGCATACAACCATTAAAGCATGTGTGTCCCCCAAGTCAGTACCCGAGCATCATCTCGGGCATGGTGTCCACGTTTGCCACGACATCATCGCCATCATCGCCATTGATGTTGTAAACCACAGATTCAAACCAGTTTTGCACTTCGCTGGCTGTTGACGACATCACTGCCGTCATTGATGTCGCTGTCACTGCCGCAAATGGGGATGGAGATGATGTTGCCAATGTTGGCGATAATGGTGATATCGGCGATTTGCCCCTTTCATCAACGCTCTGCCTGTCCTCTTTAGTCTTCCAATAAGACCCAACTCGCTCTGCTGTTGGACGAATTGCAAGGAGTGTTAAGGGTTGTAGTGTTGTGCAGGTTTTGATACGTCGTGCACAATGTTGTGCAGACTGCATATGTCGTGCATGTGGTGCATGTTGTGTGTGTCACTTGCATGAGGTACGGTGCATAAGGTATAAGTCCCAACCACTGCATGCACACACCGACTTAGAGCATAGGCACATACCAGCAGGGCAGGCCATAGGTCAACTTGAAGCAACTACACCAGGGGCATTTTGCTGAACGCAATCCTACGTGCCATGCCATGCAAACTGCAGACTAAGGCAGCAGGCAGCAACAGCAGGCGTTTACAAATATGAAGCAACTTGAAAGGCCACAGTGCAGTGCATGTGGTAATGTGCATGGTTGTGGGCATACCAGAGGTAGCGGAGCTCTCCATTGGCTGCTGTTCGACAAGTAGTGTCTGCGCTTGTCCTGGAACGCCTGCGCTGCGTCGTCGCCGGCATCGCTCCAGTCCCAGCCCCTGCGCCTGTCCCTGCGCCTGTCCCTGTCCCTGTCCCTGTCCTTGCTCCACCGCTTCCTCCCGCAGCTGCTGCCGCCGCGCCTTCTGCGGCCGCTTCTCCAGCCCTTGCGCCATAACCATCATCTGTGACCTCATTCTACAGGCCCCTTTCCTCGTGCTCCCCCTCGTCCGCCTCCTCCTGCTCCTCCTGCTCGTCCTCCGCCTCCTCCTTGTCCTCTTCAGCACTCAGTCCCTCACTCGCAGTGCACTGAGAGTTTGTTCACATGCTTCTCGTGCTCGAGGCTGTAGCCAGCTGGCTTGTGTGGGTGTACACGCCTCCCAGCTCCACGTCACATCACCCGACGAGAAGCAGGAGTATGCCGCCGCTGCCGCCACCGCCGTGAAGGCTTCCTCTGCATGCCTCAGCCAGTCACGTCATGCATACTTGCCGCACACACCAGTTTCTTGTTGACGTCACCCGTATCTATCTGTCAGGATGTGACAGGCGGGAGGGACGCGCTTGATCAATGGTATAAGCATACCTGGTTGTAAGGTAGGTCTAGATAGGCCGCGACATGACGCGTGTCGTATTACGATTGTATTACGGCCCTTGCGCAAGCAACAGTACAATGATTGCTTTGATAGGCGATGGGCCACAACCTGTGGGGTCATCAGTGGATAGGCTATGGATAGCTACTGCTAAGAGTCATCAATAGTAGCGGGGGGTCCGCCTTCACGCAATGAGCCCACCACTCCTACTACGGGTAATGTCTGCCCGGCAGACATTACCCGTAATTTGGCACTTTGACCACAGCTGCAAGTGAGGGCTATCCAAAGTGCCCTACCCCTTCTTATTAATGACACATGATGGGGAGTTTGCAAGAATATCATGTGATGTGTACATCAACCATTCACATCTACTTATGCTGACATAGGGATGCAACGATAAATCCGTAATGGAAGTTCTTCACGCCCATATATATGTAGCATAATTGTTTAAGTTTAATTGTGACTATTATATTTGCTTAAATGGGTACGGTTATGTGTTGCATCAAGCAATTATATTAATACCTCAAATACCCAATACATCAACTCTATTTAAATTTACGTATGCTATCCCCGACTCGGACTTGTGACACATTGTTGTGAGAAAAGCCAATGTTTACTTCGCGCTTGACACAAAAGTTACATTAACAGTAAGTCACACTTTCAGCTATTATTGCTATAAAATTTCATAATATAACATGTTGTGTATGACATGTATTCCCAATCTTGTTTGCAAGAGTGAGTTGGATGCATATTGCTCATGCCCGTGTATATATGTAGCATATATATGTGACAGATTATGTAATACTGAAAACATCACATGCGCATAAGTGGTGTGACTGTAATGTCATGCTGTTAATGATACTCATGATCACATCTGCTATGATGATCATGTCATACCGGTTGTAATACTCGTGACCACGAGTGGCATGACTCTCGGTGATACTCATCAACGCTTCGCGAGTCATGGACGAGTTGATGACGATGGACTATATACGGTGTGACCGTCATGCCGCTTTTGTTGTAATTGTTAGCACCACGCATGGTGCAGACGACATGTCCTGATTGGCTCAGAAAGTTTACACCACACTTGTCTTGTTCTGGGTTATCTTCACATGAGTTTAGTTCGCGAAGCATGGACAAGATGATGACGGTGGAACTTATGGTCCCGTGTCGTGCACACCATACTATAGGCGTATGGCCGTGAGTATGGTCCTCAGCCATGAACTGGTGGGTACAACGGTGGACTACCGTAATGCCACATACATTACAACCCGCAGCCGCATTTCTGGACTAGTCGACCCATTCATGATGGGCAGTTTCTGCATTTCAAGTAGCATTTCCATGATTCTTGGACGTTTTGACCCACCGTTACGTGCGTCATCGTTATAGAGATGTGCTGTGCGACGCTGCAGCAGCGCTGTACAAGCGGTAGCAGAACATCACCGTACAATGCTGCTGCTGCGGTGTACTTGTAAGCAGCGCAGTAACCGCTGTAAGACGCTGTACACCACGATGTAACTGCCATTGGGCTGCTGTTGCACTTTACAGCATACTGACGGGTGCAGCGGTGTACAAGGCAAACGCTCGTGAGCTGAGTGCGCTGTCTCGTTATTGACGACACTTCGACTAACGTTGCCACCAATTTACGACAATTCGTTATAAATGCTGAGTCCCTAACGAAATACAACATAAGGCATTTGATAACTGTTTGTATGTCGTAATGTGCCTCGCAGTACGGTATGTATGGTCCCGTGTCGAGCACACCATACTGTGGGCGTATGGCCGTGAGTATGGTTGTGAGCCATGAACTTGTTATAATGGTTGTCATGGTTGTGACCACGCATGGGTCCAGCGCGCTGTGCCAGAGTTGGCACAAACTCGTGTCAGCACTGGCACAAAAAGTTTTTGCTTGTACTAGCAACGCGCAAACTACTTAAGCCAATATTGGCATAACCTGTGCTAATCTTGATCGAATTTACAGCGCTGTAATGGCATGAGAGCAGCTGGTCATGCCCATTCTGGCACAAACCCAGACTAGTATTGGTCTAAAAGATCTATATTAGTCAGGTAAAAACTTCAATGAGATAATGCCGTTAATGGCACAAGACCTACAAGACCCCAAGGCTGGCATAACAGCCCCCTACTCTATACGGCTTTAACCCCGCAGCCGGCGGACCTGTCGGAAGCTTCAGTCGACACGATTGCAGGGCCGCGGGATCGTACCTGTTTCGTATAAAAAAACTAGCATAATTCACTGGTGCGGGACTGAGCACTAAAATTAGGAGCCCCGAACGGATCAGGAACGGTCTAACCCCAGCGGAACAGGCAGTCTTGGCCCGCGGGGTACGGACCATGCATAGTTTGCGGAGTTTGTGCAAGGACCATACATGGTTCTTGAACTTCAAGCCGTGTGCATGACATCATGATTATGCGCATGGACAACAAGTCAGTCTCAAAGCAGGGCAGCAAGCAAGCAAGCAAGCTTAACGGCTGTATTTGAGGTCATCACACAGGCCAGCAGCAGTCCCGGACAGGCGTGATGTCAGCAGTCCTCCAACTATAGTAAGTCCAAGTCGGTCGACAGTTTCGGGTTCTGAAAATGCGGCTGTTGCAGCCGTGGCCAGTTCTTACGCTACAACATCAAGCTGCAGCGCCATCAACAAGCATAGCATGGTCAACAACAACAGCAATGACAACGAAGACAAGAACACTGCAGACAACGGCAACAGCAGGAGCCGCTGCCGCTGCAACCTTAATAGCTGCTGGTACAGGTTGTGAAACAGCAGCTGCATGTCAGCGACTTTTACAACACATCATGCACAGACAGCCACGCAGTCAACTGAACAACCCTTTAATCAACAGCGCCGCCTTTAGCGCCGCCTCCAACACCTCTGCTGTCGGCGCCAGTGGCATGTGGTTGCAGCAAGCTCAACACATCAGTGTCAGCCGACAGTCAGAGTACTGCATACTTGTCGTGCTTTGTTAAAGTGTACGGCTGCCTGCTCATACTTATCCGCACTCAGCGAGTTGCGACGGACCAAGGGGCGCGGGGAGCGCACCATACATGGTTCGTACATTACGGTTGAAACCCAGCCGCATCAGGGCGAAGCAAGACATGAAGCCTGCGCCTTGCATTGACCCTAAAAAACCGAGTGCGGAGCATGCGTGGTGGACTCTCACGAGTAACTGGACCGGAAAAATGGCTGGTCCAGCCGCGGACCATGTATAGTGCGCGACTTTGCGCTAGATCTCGGCCGGAAAGGACCATGCATGGTGCACCCCCCGCAAGGTCCGTGTGTACAAGCCGTGTGTACATATCCACTATAACTGATAGCTTATAGGTTTGTGATGACTATTGAAAGATACTCAGTACATTTTGCTGCCTATGGCAATCACGCCCGGGCAAAACGGCCCATATTTTTGGTAGTTGATGAGTCAGAAGCCATACTGGCCTTATAACTCGTATATTGGCAACAACTTTTGGATGGCGGCAAATGTCGGGGAGCCGTAAAAAGCAAAGTTGTAGCTCTCGTCGAGCTTCAACATTGCATTTGATGGCACAAGATTTCTGGCGGCCATACAAAAGATATTTCGAAAAGGGGATGACATCTTGTCTTGGTGACGCTCACGACCGCCGCACAACCTCATAACCTTTCCTCATCTCTCGGTTTCACGAGCAGCTACGACAGCACAGGCCGCGGGCCGGTGGACTCCATTTTATGTCGATTAGGGGTCGATGGTCCTATTAGTAAAACCCTAGTTGCTATAGGCAACATATGCAATGTAAAGTATTGTCATGCCATAAGCGCTCGTTGCCATGCAGAATTATACCCCGGAGGCTATTAAGGTCTACAAACATTCATACATACACATATCAGCGAGGGCTACTCAATACAAGATGAGGATGCTCTGTGTATACATGTACATCTAGCTGTATGTACACCTATGTAAGACGAGGAAGGCTGTGGTAATGCCAGCCCGTGGCGCTCTTATAACTAGGGGGAGAGCGGACTACCATGTCAACGGATGGTAGGACGACGCAGGGTGGCAAGGCAACCTCGCGAATGTCCACAACATGGGCAGAGCTTTTACTAGAAGACCATCTGCCGTTCGCGACAGGTGTACGAACAAGTAAAAGGGGATGGTACCTTGGGAGAAGGACACCATCGCCGCTCCGCACCCTCTAATTAAAGCAGAAAAGGATCCATGAGTTCACGGGGATCAGGCCTACCAGAGTCCTCCCTACACACAATATTTATAACTATGCGTTAGATGTCTATATTACAGTCCCACACACTTACCACTTAAGTATATGTGTAGCTGAACTCGATGGCCACACCTACGGGAAGGGGTTCAATACACAAGAGGACATGGCGGGCGAATCATGTCACGCCCATAGCCTGTAAAATCGCTCACCAACGGGGCTACCGGACCACTCACAAGGGGTTGAGCTCCCCTTCATGCCCTATGCCACCTGCACTCACTGAGGTGCCTGCAATGAGTCACTGCAAGCACCTCCCCGCTTAGGCCATACATACTGGAGAGGCGTTGCGGCCATGCTGGCTGCGAGAGCCTCCCTCGCCGCGCCCACACCAGGCCAGACATAATGCTGACATAGGCCTGCGCCTCAGCTCCTCCCTCGCGAGCTTATATGCATTATTGTTGCCAGCCCCCGACATCATGCACGACCATGTGCATGCGTCCAAGGCAAACCCTGCCTTTGAAGACCGCCACTACAGCTATCGCGATGCGGTGTGGGGACCACATCCGCATCCCGATCGACAGCACTCACCATCAACGATGTAGAAGCCTCGAGAACTTTTCGCGCAAATCAACAAACTTGATGTAAGAGGATGGACGGTTACGGCAGTTACAATTGTTGTGACTGCACAGTGGTAGACGTACTCGGCTAGCATTTTCAGTGGTTGAGAATGCTAGCGAGTACTTCTACCACCGTGCAGTTACAACAATTGTAACGGCCGTGACCTTCCAACAAGTGGTCAATTGGTAATGTAAAATTCTCTTTCTTTTCTCTGGCGACACGTTGTTGACTCTTAGCTTTCCCTATACCTTGTGGTTGGCTACCTAGAGTGTATACCCCTTTGTTGAACTTTGTTGCAATAGCAGTTGTTCTTGACTTGAGGAGTATGAGTGTTGTGAGGGTATGCTGATGTTGTGAGTATAGTGCATGCTAACGAAAAGCCTGCAGTTGTTCCACACACATTGCAACCGCCCCGACACTACTAGTTTGTTCAGAGCCGACCCAAGTCTCTTCACACCAGCAACTCGTACTGTACTGTGCATTGCATGCTAGCATTGCTACAATTAAGGTGCATGTAGAGAGCATTGAGAGAGTGACGTAGCACCAACTTCAAATGATTCGTTCAGTGCCCATGAGGAGGTGTGTGAATGCACGACATGCATTGAATGTTTCTGACTTGTAAGCTTTACAACTACCAGTGGAACAACCGTTGTGCATTAGCTCATCGTTGCCCATTCGCACACCTCCTCATTATCATACATAATAGGGGAGCGAGCTGTGCTGGGCCGGATTCACTTTTCACATTGGAGGCACGACCGGGTCGTCAACACACAGCGAGCAACATCTCCAGTGCACAGAGAGCACAAGTGTTACAATTGTACACATACAATTATTCACAGGAGTCAAAGCATGCGTCCTCATCCGGAGTAGGAGGCTTGATGTGCCATCGCACCACAGAGCGGTGCAGTGCAGGGCAACCTCGTACACAACCCTGTTGCTCACACCACGCGCACGTGTGTAACCAGCCAAGCTCACGTGACTAGCACAACCATCTGTATATTTCGAAAAGAGGACACTCCGGGAAGGTCACTGTGATTGGGTGACACCAACGTTGCGTCGCTCCTCTTGCCTAGTAGTAAGGTGTGGTAAAGTAAGTAACTGCTAGGCTTATCCTCCCGTGTCGGTTCATACATGCGCACGAGTATGGGTCCGCTAATGGAGAAGTGACCTATATGCTGGCGTGTACCAGCAAGGCCACCCGCCAGTCAATAGTCGGACGAGCGGGGGCGATGGGATTACCGCTGTCACAGGCGGTACGGTACCGCCCCAGCACGAATCTGTCACCTCCACTTCCTCCTCCACATGTGCGGTGAGGAGGCCGGCGCTCATGGATGAAGCCCCACTCCTGCTGAGCCACGGATGTTGCTGCATCGTCGCCATCATGGACAAGTAGCCTCACATGCACAAGCTCAAGGGCGCACTGCCTAAGGCATGAGAAAGTGTGTTTATCTGCATGCCCGAGAAGCAGGACTCTGAGCTCACATTTACAGGTGAATATCGAGCACATGACGGCTATCAGCACGACAGTATCTTGTAATTTGTAAGCTTGTAACTTACAAGTTGTTGGCCCAACACCACATGTCATGATGTACATCATGACATGAGCCGACAACGAGAACTTGAAGTTTACACCCAAGACGCTGGCGTTAAAGTGTAGAGTAGCCGGGCCGGTAAAGTGTAGAGCCGCCAGCCAAGCCGTCAAAGCTCAGGCTGGGCGGGCGGGCGTTGCAAGTGACACACACGCACACATGCCCTCACGCACGCACGCGCGCGCCTCAGATCAGGTCATGCAAGAGCAACATAAAGTGCTTACTTTGACCATCAACGTAAGCACTTTATGTTTCGTTGGCAACGAAAAAGGGAGTGCAATAACCACACTTGGAGTTGCAATAGTGATGGCCTGTAGCAGCCAAAGCATGTGAGAAACGAACCAAGCATAAGACACACACATGCACACAATACGGATGCAAGGCGTCCATGTGCAACTAACCCTTAAGGCGTACACGCACGAGCGCCTAGGATGAAGTCATGCAAGAGCATCATAAAGTGCTTACCTAGACAAGGAAAGAGGGAGGTGCAATAACCACACTTGGAGTTGCAATAGTAATAGCGCCTGTAGCAGCAAAAGCACGTGAGAACAGAACCAAATACAAGGACACACCTGCACACAATGCTATCAGCTACACGCGCACGCACACGCGGCAAGCACATGTGCGCAAATGCGGGGGGAGAGAGAGAGAGAGAGAGAGAGAGAGAGAGTCACACGCAGAGACATGCAGACAAGCGTGTGCACGCACACACAAAGTTGGGCACACATGTGCTGAGCTGCCGCCAGCAAACAGATACACCAAATCAGACACGTAGCATATCCGCCAACTGCGCTTGCCCGGCCACTCACACACACAAACCACTCTGTTCATATACACAAGCACACAGCCGCTGCAGGCTGCAACCCGCAGCTTGCAGCGGCAGCACATGCACGCACGCATGCACACTTGGTCAGCGCCGTCAACCATACTCACCTACGAGAGACGAGGGGAGTTATTGAGGGGCGCCCCTGATGTGGCTGCTGCCACCGTTGGCCTCTTTGCCGCCGCCATCGCCGCCGCTGATGCCTGTTTTAAAACGGTTGCAGGCTAATGCGGTGGTCATAAGCAAACTCCCATCATCAAATGGACACCCGATAATTATGAAACAATTTGGATAAAATTATGAGCGGTCCGAAGTTTTGAGCGGGATAAACGGCACGCGCATACTGTGCGCACTGTGCGGCCTAGCACATCATGTAGAATTTTTTGTTTAATTAACTTGATCGGTACATCATTAGAACTGCATATTCCATAACGCATGCTCCCGCAAGAGTTTATGTTTAAACCATCGCATTTAGGACTTAAGCATTAGATTGTTAAGTATACAAAACTGGACATAACCCAAATGTTGTATGCTTTTTGTGACAGTATCAGTAGTAGTACAAGTAGTAGAGGTTATTTAGGGACAGTTATTGGCAAGTGTAATGTGGGGTGGATGTTTGGATGTTCTTAAAATTTACCCACGTTTATTGCAGCAATTGTATCAACAAAAAAGCAAAATGTACTAAACAATTGTATAGTTCCATTTCTCTCAATGCTTGCTTGTGTTCCGCCACGGTTACATCATACTTTTGCATAATTTTAGTACAACCACTATTCTTCACGTTCATTAACAGCTTTATTGCGCAGCACCACATCAGCTCTCCGACATGTATAAACAGTATCAATGATGTGCATGTGAGTGCAATATTAGAGTGTTATGGTGCACCTTGATTGTATGTCTATTACGCGACGAATCAAGTACACACTGATTGATCAATGCATGCACTTATTAAAGAGAGTGTTACATGTCAACGTCATGTTGACATACAACACTTATTATCATTTGCATGAACTGTTGTCTCGATAGTGCATGCAGCAAATAAGAAGTGTCGCTCATTACCTGCATGTTTGCTTCCATAATTGATGTTAATATCGCATATATTATATATGCGATGTGTTTCAAATATACTTATTAAACATGCATGTTAGAAAAAAGGAATTGTACAGGATTGTTATAACACATATGATTACACATAATCCCCATAACAATGCCATGCACATTGCACGCTGTTACATGATTTGCATTTGGTCATCAATAATGTCTCACAATTCACCTGCAATTGCTGAACTATCTGTGACCACCAACTTGCCGGGCTAGCCACTCTCCCATGTGGAGCGAGTGTTCAGGGAAACCAAAGCTTGCAATTGCAGCATCATCTCTGCCTATTGCAGGCTGATTTGTTTGCAGCGGTACTGGTGGAAGCCTTCCACTGGAAGGGGACATTCTCGCCGATGCGGGCTCCTTTCAATGGTGATTACGCAAGGTATCCCAGCAGGCCCGTACGTTGTGAGAAAACGACACTGGGCATGAGGGGCGTGATCACTGATCACGCTCGTCGCGCGTGACCGATTGCTTTATTTCGCAACAGCCGGTCAGTTCACGTGTACGTCAGCGTAACTTATCCGTTCGCGCGGCGCGGCGCCTCGCTCTTCTGCTGTGTGCGGCAGCCCTGCTCTGCGAGTCGCAGACTGCGACGGTCCGGCGGTGACACTGGTGGCAATGATTGTCCGCGAGCGAGTTCTTGTCACTTCCACATCAGCCGCTTATGCCGCGCATTGACTAATTGGCCCCGAACAGACACACTCTGCGGGCCGACGTTGCACCAGTCGTGTCCGCCAGTTCTGACCGACCCGGGTAGTGTCATCCGAGTGACGTGCCCCAAAGCTGAGTCAGCGCCGCTGAGCGCGAGTTACGGCACTTGCGGGCCGGATCGATCGCGATGACTAGACCTACCGCAGGCGTAACCCCAACACCCCAATCCGCGCCGGGATAAGACAGGGCGCGTGCAATCAGGTGCGCCAGACCGAAGCCATGCCGGCCGTAGACCTCGTCCCCGCTTCCCGGCTACTTGCGGCCAGGAAGGTCGTCTCGACAAAAGATTGTCTCTAGAACCCAAACCAAACCAAAACCCGGGTGGTTGCTGGCTTCAAACACACTCATTTGAGCAGTTCTCATCCACTCTGCTTCTGCAGCCACAAGTGGCCACCCCGGCCTTGCAGAGATTGTCTTTAGAACTGAAACTGCCCATCTTGTCGCCCTCACTGAAGGGTCCCTCAGGGTAGAGGGCCTCACTCGCGGCCTCAAGCTTGCCCAAACCGCGGTTAAGCCTCCATCAGTACCAATAACCGGACTTACAGCCAATACTCCTCTCGTGTTGGAAGGAAACGCTTCTGAACCGAGCCAAGTAGCAACTGATATCGGTAGCAGCTCTAGATACGCTGGTTGCTTCACAGTTACGAAGAGGACGGCGCTGCGTGATCCCCGCGATCTGCAATCATGGATGACGGTCAGTCGCGATGCAGCCGGTGGCCACACAATTCCTGTCCAGTAACGGAGCCCGGATGAGGAGGAGTTAGGAGGCCGTACCACGGGTTGTGCGCGAGTGCGGTACGGGCTCTGGCCTCTGCAGTTACGAGTTATCAACAGCAGTGCTTAGGGTCATCCACGTGTGCAGCTGTGGGCTTGGCGGCAAAGGCGGTGGCGGTGGCGGAGGCGGAGGCGGAGGCGGCGCTAGTTGAGGGGGCGGACGGGCTGGCTGAGATCCAAGGGTTGGCGCTGAAGCTGGGGTTGAACAGGTTGAGCTGTGAGTAGGTTCCGCCGGGCAGGGTTCCCCGGGCGCCTGAGATCTTCCACAAGGTTGTTGTCCTGATGGGCTAGGTCCAGGAGGTTAGCGGTAGAGATCCTTGATGGCTGCGGCGGTAGCTATCCCCATGGCTGCTACCTGGATGGCTCCCAGGGCAGTTTCAAGGTCAGCCTCGCCTTCATCCACTTGCGGTGGCTGCGGGATGCCGAGGATAGATGCCGGGTCTTTGGACTGCCGTTCCACATCTTTCATGCGCTCATCGTCATCAGGCTCCGCTACTTCGCCCTCGTATTCATCATCATGGACATCATCAGAAGTCTCTCTGCCGTTCAGGCGGCTTCGCCGCCAGCGACCACGCGCGTCGACGACTGCCACATGTAGCGTACAGACCCAGTATGAGAACAGCTGCCTTGACGGTGTTTGCCCCGTAGAGTTTACGGCCCCCTCACGAAAACCACTGCACGACAGCAGTGTTGTGCGAAGCAATGATGGCAAGATCCACCCTCCAGTAAGTCTCGTTGCCTTAATCGCTTGGTTGATATCGATTTGTGCTGTTTGTTTGTGCACCGTGCTCTAGATGGAACTGCAAGGTTTACTCGCGTTAGGTCTGCCGCATGATGCTGTCCAGGCTTGCTTCTCAGCAGACTGCTTGGAATGTGTTTCGGTGGTACATTTTGTCTATTGTAGCGTCAGCTTTTTTGTCACCTTGACACCTTGCTGTTTGCGGCAATGGCTTCTTACTCCAAGCATCTGCCTGCGCAGCTTGCGCCTGTTGTTCCTGTGTACGTGATGCTACCGCTGGACACAATTACTTTGATAAACACCGTCAATCGGCCTAACGCTTTGAGGGCGGGTTTCATGGCGCTAAAGAGCATTGGGGTAGAGGGGGTTATGGTCGACGTCTGGTGGGGCATTGTTGAGGTAACGTCCGTGCTTCTGAGTCCATTGCACATTGCCGTACATTGTGTCCGCACCCCCCACATAGCTGAACCTGTCCAACCTGCAGGGTGACAAACCAAAGCAGTACGAGTGGGAGGCGTATAGGGAGCTGTTGGATATGATTAGGGACGCTGGTCTAAAGTGTCAGGCAGTTATGTCTTTCCATTCCTGCGGCGGCAATGTTGGTGACTGCTGTTCAGTATCGCTACCAAGGTTCGCAGCTTACTATGATGGCCGTTTGCTGCAAGTTGTTTGCAGCCTGTGGCGTTGATGGTCGGCTTACTTTTCGTTGTATGCACAGGTGGGTAATGGACGTGGCAGAAGAGAGTCCTGATGTATTTTATACAGATAGAGCTGGTTGGCGCAATGGCGAATATCTGTCACTAAGTGTTGATAATATTCGCATCCTGCACGGTCGCACACCCATTGAGGCCTACAGGGACTTCATGGCTAGTTTTAGGAACGAGTTTGCAGATTACATGGGTTGCGTTATCACGGAGGTGGAGGTTGGATTAGGTCCTGCTGGGGAGCTTAGGTATCCATCGTATCCTGAAGGCGATGGCCGCTGGTGCTTTCCCGGGATCGGAGAGTTTCAATGCTACGATAAGTATATGCTGGCCAACCTCAAGGCACATGCCGAGGCTGCGGGGCAGCCCCGGTGGGGTGTGGGTGGGCCACACGATTCTGGCCATTACAAGCAGTGGCCGGAGGAAACCGGCTTTTTTCGCACATATGGAGGTTCCTGGGATACAGATTATGGGCGATTCTTTCTCGAGGTACGGGCGCTTGTCGCCACACCAGATGATTGCCATCTCTTTTTGTGTTATGTGCGCAAAGCTGAATCAGTCTCCTTTGTGCAGTGGTACAGCAACAATCTCGTCCAGCATGGGAGCCGCGTGTTGGCAGCAGCGGAGGAGGTGTTTAAGGGCACGAATGTACAGTTGGCTGCCAAGGTTTCTGGCATCCACTGGTGGTACAATACGCACTCACATGCGAGCGAGCTGACAGCGGGTTACTATAACACCATACAAAGAGACGGCTATCAGGACATAGCTGAGATGCTGGCAAAGCATGGTGCAGTCCTGAACTTCACGTGTGCTGAGATGAGGGACAAGGAGCAGCCCCCCGCAGCGTTGTGCAGCCCTGAAGGCTTGTTGCGCCAGGCTCGCGCTGCGGCTTACCGAGCAGGCATTACCTTTGCGGGGGAAAATGCTTTGCCAAGATTCGACAGGGTTGCCCACGAACAGATCTGTGCCAATGCCATGCCGGCCATGTTCGGCAAGGAGTGTGACAGGCACCATCCGCATGCTTTGGACAACATGGCGACATTCACCTTCCTGCGCATGGGTGAAGCTCTTTTCCGCCCAAACAACTGGAACGCCTTTACGCAGTTTGTGAAGCGGATGAACAGGACGTCGTTGGTGGAAGCTCCTAACAAGGGAGGCCGAGTGGCGGAGCTCGTGTATTGACAGCTGTATCACCGACCTTCAGCTAGACAATTACAGCACTTTGGAGGTTTAGACTATGTCAGGCGAGCGCACGCGCACAGCATTGGTCAACTTGGAACTGCACCATGGCTGCAAGTCTCATTTGAAGATGCTGTGCATACAGCAAGCCCTATCAAGTCGCCACAGGAACCTAGTTGCACCTGCGCGCAGTTTTGTGGGTTGAGGCACAGTTTTAGTTTGTAGTGCACGTTTGTAGTGGTAGCTACCGAGGTCAATCGATGCACGCTTAGTCTAGGTTAGAGTAGTGAGGCCGCACCCTTGTGATATATGCCAATTGTAAAAAGAGTTGCACAATCTGTACATGGCGGTGTTGGATACTTGGTGAACAGTGTCTCAATGTGTGAAAGTTTATGGTCTCGCCAGCACAGCCCCTGGTTGTGGCTGAAATACTGGTCTGCAATGTTGAAATCGCCACCTGAGTCTGCGCGGTTCGCCACTTATCACAACGACAGCAGAAGAGCGTTGATTCACGAAATCACAGTGAACAAAGGGGTGTCAGTAGTAGCTCCACATCACGCTAATAGCAACCAACTATGTGTGCGGTTGTGGTGTAGCAGCAGATGACAAATGAACGCTTGCAGGTTTAGTATATTAGCTAGAGAGACAATGTAGAACACCAGAACTATACCACCTTGGCATATACAAAGACCGTGGCAAGACTGTCACCACACACAGCAGCAGCAATACAGCAAGCACACTACTCTAGCGGCAAGCAAAACACCTGTTCGGAAGGATTCGCAGCTGGGCTGTTATACACATTGCCAAGTCAGCGTTCAGTACACAATGGCAACAATAGCATGCGCAAGTGCAAATATCTGTCAACATCACATGGCCATGGCAAATGCCATTGAGAATGAATAGCACGAGTTAATTCTCCTCAGGTGCGCACTGCCTCTTGTGCTTGGGCATTCACATGCTCATCCTTACTGCCTAGAACATGCAATGTCCTCTTGCATGGCTGTCATTTGCAAGTGTGTGCAGCACTGCCTAAGCCTAGCATAGGCCAATGAAGATTACTACAAGCGGGAGTGCATAATCGTGTCAAGAGCAGAAGCGCTGATAGCTAGCAGTGAAATGTCAGCTGGCAAGCAATCTGTGGGTGAGTATCGTAGAAATGCCAGGAGCTCGTGTTGAACACCGACAGCTACTGCATCCTATCTGAGAGTGGCAAACTGCGCATACTCTGATGTTACAAACTGCAAGGGGTGCCCGAGAGCCCAAGCAATATTTCTGCAGCACAAAGTGAAACATTAGTAAGCAACATAAGTACTCATCCATACCTGTGGCACATCCAAGGACACCTACTGGCGAGGCCCGAATATTTTGATTTGCCGGATGTGTGTATCCCTTCCATTTTGGTGGTTGCTCAGCACAGCAACTTGCACCAAGTAGGCCCGCAGATACTCCCTGCAAGAAGGACGTTGCACTTGCTATACATACATACATAGCTATACCCTACACAATGATATGGAAATTGGCTCCTGTAACGCTGCACCTGGAGTTTGTAGGACAGAGCGATATTTGCACCCAACCGCTTGGCTCATTCAGCTCAACCTGTTGAACATGGCCACGGTTCATGTTTTATTTTGGTCACCCAATCATCAGCTCAAGCACATACATGCCTCAACAGCCCTCGCTGAGAAATTGCATCAAAATGTACATTCACATGTGTGCGTTCCTGTGAAAAGATGAGCGCCACTGCGCAGAAGCAGCGCATGTTGGATGATGCCATGCAACAAAAATGTGCGCATGAACCTGAGTAATGTCTTTGAGTTCGCCAGCACAGTTGCCAGCTCGGACAGCAATGCGCTGTGGCGTGTATGACTCGTCCTGCTTATAGTCGAGGTACAGCGCAAGGCACACTAGCGCCGTCTTCTGCTGGAAGTGCGCCGACACCACATGCGGCTGTGCACCATCCGACTGCCAATATGTCTCTATGCTGCCATCACGTAACTACAACGCAACACACGAGTTAAATCTGTGTCCGCTCTCTTGCGTCCACATTTATGTGTTCACTTCATATGATATTGAAGGTCGCAGTATGCACGGATAAGCATGCTGCTGGTTGCTGTGATGCACATGCAGTCCCGCACTCACAACGCAACAAGCCAGGCTGAATCGCATGCTGAGGCCATGCTGAGGCCATCCGTGAGAACGGTGACCATGACTGTGAAGCAACGCTCCGGTCACAGCATATGTGTCCCACGACGCCGTACTTGACTGTTGTACTGGCTGCATGTGTGCGACAGTGACATGCATGTGCCAAGCAACTGGTTCAGCAAAGGCACCTGAATGCATCCCGCAGGTCACACGAGCTCGCACATGCACACACGTGCAAACCACTGTTTGTGTGTGTGTGTGTGTGTGTACTCGCGAAGTGGTTTCTCTGTCCGCATGTCAAGGCTTGTGTGCTATTCTTGTCAGCATTGAAAGGTGCTCGGTTACATTATACATTCTGATTAACAATCCGACCCCAGCCCAATCTTTGGCATATTAAGCCTTGCAACTGACTCCTTTGAGAAGCAATGCACCGCGGTATACGCTCACACAATGTGTTGCTGAGCGCTTGAAATTCAGTTTTACGCTGATAGCCTGCATAGAGCAAGGAGGGTTATAACACACTGATACCTAAGTTGCCTGCTGCAAAAAACGGTAACTGGGGAGAATGAATTGCAATCCAACTGGGCATTGCAGTCAGCTTACAAAATGGACACCATTGCCAGGCTTTGCGGAAGTCACGCTCCAGACAGCCTGGCGGCCAACTTCTCGGCCGGCCTCTGTAACGGCTGAATCGTCACCGAGTCCCAGCTGTTGGTCCTCCTCCTCCGGATCGCCGCCGCTTGCCACCGCCGCAACCGCCACACTCATGCCAACAACCAGGGTGAGAGTTAGGGTTGGGGCCAGGGTTAGGAATATTAGGGCTTGCAGTCCAAGTTGGCGCTGTGCGCCATCATGGCGGCGGCGGCGGCGGTGGCGTCGTCCGCCTGCTGCGCGGCGTCAAGGCCTTGGAGAAGGGTTTCAAGCTCCTGCGAGGCGTCTTCCTCGTCGTCTTGGGCTGGGACGGCAGTCAGACCGGGCACGTGTGCGCTGCCGTTGGTGCTGGGAGCGCCGCCGGTAGGGAGGAGGAGATGGGCGCTGCGGTGCAGGCGGAGGGCTTCGACGATCAGGGGCGAAGCTGGCCGGCAGCCCGAGGTCTCGGTGTCTGCGCAGGCTCATCCCAACCTGGATGGCAGGAGGGAACAAGGGGATGGCTGGATGCGGGTTCTGCGGAAAGCTGTGCCTGCATGCTTGCAGGTGCGTTGTTCTGGGCTGCAGCTACACGCAATACGTGTTTATAAGGTTGTCTGTTGTGAAAGTATGGTATCTTACTTACACCATCGTTTCCAGGCAGACCTCTATTTGAAAAAGATGCAAAAGCACTAGAGCACCTTTTTCATACCTTTGTTTGTATGAGGTTGTCTACTGAAAGTATGATTATACACATTGTTTTCACCATTGTTTACAGTACACCTCGTTTAAAGAAGGTGCTCTAGTGCGTTTGCACCTTCTTTGAATGGAGAGGTCGAATCACGTTCGCGCAATGCGTTAGGCCATCACCCACTTTTGTTATGCTTGAGGCATATGTACTGGTTTGCCATGACGCACAGGTTATTCCAGTAAAAGTCTGCCACTTGAACCCGCTATATGTTGCAGTTATGCAGCACGCATTGTGATGCCCAAAGCTTCTCCACATGCATTCGCTTTGCGCATTGCTTCCTGCGATTACTTCATCATGCATGTCTAGATCGCGTCGCAACAAGCAGCTGGCTGCAGTCAGGCCCTCCTCCTCCTTCATGAGCTCAGTAGTGCGACCATGCAGCCGTACTCAGCGTGTCACTGCAGTTTGATGTAGTGATACTACCGACCCCGTTTCAGCAGCGACTGGCAGTCTGTTCTGTAATTCTCGGTTGTGTACAGATGGCATTCGTTGCTGCAGCATTCGCAATAGCAGCAGTAGCGGCGCCGGCCATTGCCGCATCCGCTGCCACCGCCACCAAGCCCACTACCTCCAGCACAGCAAAAACCCTTCCCTTGCCGCAGCGCATTACGTACGATTTGCGCAAACTTGCAAACGGCGGTGTGGATCTTGCTCCTGAGAAAAGCTTCGCTGATTTCTGGAAGGCGGTCGCAAACAAAGAGGTGAGCCGATATGGAATCAGTCGTGTTGCGTTTCGCGATTACACCATCAGTGTTCAGGTTGCATAAGGATACTGGTGACTTGACACTTGCTGCATACAGGTGGACACTGCCTACTTCCTCGACACTCAGTGCCATCTGCTTGCCATCATGAAAGATGGCAAGGAGTTTGTAGTTGCTCTCCCTGCCGACCCAGACCTGTTGTCTCATTTGACCACGCATGGCGTTAGCATTGCTGGGGAGCCCCGCGGCAAGATTCAGCCTGTGGTGTTTGGTTTCATGAGGTCCCTGTTCCCCGTTGTGATGCTCATTGCCATGACCGAGGCGTACTTTCGCGTGAACGAGCGCGAGCCTGATGCGAGGTGGAAGGGTGATGATGATGTCACAGATTTGTACTCAACACGCGGCGTTTCTCAGGATCGGCTTTCAGCACTGTTGTGGCGGAAGCCTGCACCAAAGCCTCCTAAGAGGGTTACTCTTGACAATGTCGCTGGCATTGACCCGATTATGGATGACCTGAAGGAGCTGCTCTGGATGATGAACAACACCAAGCAGGTGCTGGAGTTGGGAGTCTCAAAGATTCCTACGGGTGTGCTGCTTGTAGGCAAGCCTGGCACCGGCAAAACACTGCTTGCGCGCGCGATTGCTGGGGAGACCAACCGCTCTTTCATCACAGCTGCTGGGACACAGTTCACTGATGTCTTCATGGGTTCGGGTGCTGCGCGAGTGTCGGCCCTTTTTGCCAAAGCACGATACTATGCACCTTGCACGGTGTTCATAGATGAATTTGACGCTCTCGCGCAACGGCGTGGTACGAGCATGGCACGAGATGCTGGCACGCAGGAGAGGGAAGCCACAGTCAACCAGCTACTGGTGGAGCTCGATGGCTTTCAGGACAGGTCGGATGTAGTGGTGCTGGCTGCCACCAACAGACCATCTGTGTTGGATCCTGCCATCGTCCGACCCGGGCGCATTGACAAGATCATAGAGATTCCCTTGCCTGACAGCAAAGGCCGTGAGGACATCCTCAAAGTGCACGCGCGCAACAAGACCACTGCGCCTGAGGTCGACTGGCGTGAGGTTGCATATCGGACAGGCGGCATGTCGGGTGCCGACCTCGCAAACTTGCTGAACGAGGCTGGTTTTGATGCAGTGCGCCTCGGCTCTCCTTCAATTACCACGACCAATTTGCTCAACGCGCTGGACAAAGTGCGAGGCATGTTTACAGAGGATCAGCCCCAGCTGCCAGTGGCTGATTCAGTAGAGGAGCAACTGTTGGTACAGACAGTAACACCGCGGGAGAAGCGCATCCTTGCAGCGTACTCTGCAGGCAAAGCTCTCATGGGCTGCTTGTTTGACGATTATGAGGACCTGTCAAAGATTGTTGTCGCCCCCAACAACACAGCCACTGGGCACGTTGTCTTCCTCCCGCAAGAGAAGTATCAAAATGTGATGAGCAGCATCACCAGGCGGTATCTGGAGCAACGCATGGCCGTTGCGCTCGGTGGGCGCGTTGCAGAGATGGCCATTGTGGGCCCGGATCAAGTTACATTCGCTGCTGGAGACCTTGAGCTCGTCTCCAACTATGCGCGTGAATATGTGATGGTTTCAGGGTTCAGCCCGCGGGTGGGACCCCTGGTTCTCATACGGGAAAAGGGTGACAGGTTCCTGTCGGGCGATTTTGAGTGGGAGTTTGGGGAGGTGTCACCTCGGTTAATGGAGGTTGCGGATCGGGAAGTGCGCAGGGTACGTGCTGCATGTGCCAAAACGGTTTGCTGCTGCACGCAGGGCGCTCGCGGTTGTACAATCATAAGACCTTCGTTGCCTTTGCAGGTAGTGCAGCAAGCTTATGAGGTTGCTTTGAGGGGGCTGTCGAGGAATCGGCACGTGTTGGAGGCTTTGGTAGATTTGCTTGTAGAGCAGGGCACTGTTTTAGGAACGGTAAGTGCACTGCAAACGTTTTGGGCCTCAGCCCTCAGCGTTACGCAGAGTTGATTCTGGTCTGGTCACGGCCCAAACCCACAGAACTGCAACATGCCACATGTGGGCCGTTCAGTGACTTAACAGTCCTCTGCACAATGTGAGCAGGAAGTGCGGGAGTTGATGGTGCGATTGGGTGCCGAGAAGTTTAAGGAAGAGGACAATATCCTACCGTTTGATTTCCAGGTGGGTGTACTATTCTCAGCTCAGCTGCCCTCTGCATGCGCCCTGTGTGTGCCCTCAATGAGCCGCTTGGTTTGAGCCGTTCGGTCGCAATGCGTGCAGGGGACTTCCACGGGTGCACCTGTGGCAGAGAATGTTCCCGTCGGCATTGGTGGTGATGTGGACGAGTTTCTACAAAGAATCCGGCTGCAAAGACCGCCTTCATAGCACTAGTAGTGTAGGATATGGTGCGCTTTTTGGCGCTGTGTTGTAACTACTGAAGACCTGCATGGTTTGCTAGTATGTTGTGCACAGTTGCCTGCTGCCGCTGGCAAACAGGCTGAAACATAACCATGTGTTGGGTGAACACTTCTGATGTCTGCGCTCGCAATTGCAATAACAATTAGTAGATATCAGTCTGAACTTAAGTAGTATTGAAAGAAAAATCCATGTTTCAGTGCGATAAACAACCCTGGTTTATTTTCTCTTACCAATGCATAAACATGGGGCTGACCACCAATCGTGGATCTGTGTGCAGCATTATTGCTGTATGCTGTGGTACATGCACCAGAACGTGCAGCAACACTGTGAGGTGAAAATTTTTGTGTAAGCAAGCAATTGCGAGGTTTAGTTGGCATGTTCATTTGCCACGAGTTGCAACTTGCAAGCTGCAACACTGGCTGCTATCACCTTTGCAGTACTTCGCAGTAGGCCTAGAACCGAAAGTGGGTAGCTAGTGTGCCACCCTGCACTGGGCCTCTATTCTGGCTCTCAGCTGCCATGTTCCCGCGCTTTGAAGTGGCCAGCGGCGGTGGCGGCGGCGATGTCGGGCCCGACATGCGCTGCCACGCCGCCGGTGTAAGCTGGCGTTGGGGAAGGCGACTGCTGAGCTGACATGGCCTTTTCCTTCGGCCAGAGCACGCCCAGCCTGGGCTTGTTCGGCCAGGCAGCCTCATCGCCTAGCCTGGGCGCCTTTGGGCAGAGCACGCCTGCCTTGGGGTCAGGCTTCGGGGCGGCGGCGGCATCTACGCCATCGTTGGGGGTGTTCGGGTCGTCCACGCCAGCATTCGGAGCGTCCACACCAGCGTTTGGAGCATCCACACCATCGCTGGGGACCTTCGGGGCGTCTACGCCGGCGCTGGGCACGGGGTTGTTCGGACAGCCGGCGCCAGCGTCAACGCCCAGCCTGGGCTTTGGGGCGACGCCCGCGTTTGGGGCTCAAAGCACACCCAGCTTAGGTTTTGGTCTGGCCAGCAGCACGCCAGCTTTCGGGGCGTTTGGCGGTGCATTTGGTCAGAGCACAACTCCAACAGCTGTCGGTGGGATTGCTGGTGGTGCTCAGCTGCCTCAGCAGCCAGCTGGACTGCAGGTGCGCCTGCTCACTAAAGACGATGGCACCAAGAAGGGCATGCCTGCTGCTCACAGCACCAGATGGGACGACCTCGCACCCGACACACAGGTGTTGCTCTCAGGGGTTACAATAGCATCCGCTTGCTAGAATTTGCTTTGCACATGTTGCATTTGTTTTGGTGTTCTTGCAAACTTTTGTAGGCAGAAAAATCTTTGCATGCGGTCCATCGACCATGTTGCTAACCAATGTCATGCTCCTGCACAAGCATCGCGCATGCACACACAATGCCGGGCTTGCCTCCGAGTATCTAGTGTCCACATCTGTGTTGCGCCACTGTCACGATCACCTATGAGGCCCTATCATATGCAGTGTTCAGTGGCATGCATTGTGTGAATACGGCTCGTTTGTCAGTTGCTCACAAGCTTGTATAAATCTGCTCGCAGAAGGAGCTCCTTGCCATTGAGACCATTATCCTGGAGGCTCGTGATTTGAGCCGGCAACTTGATCAGCACCCGCGATTGCATGACACAGCAGCGTTGCAAGATGGCATTGAAGATGAGATTTGGGAGCTCACACAGGTGATGGGCCCTCCACTGTGGCCTGCGCGCTTTTGGTTTGGGTATACATTCTGCGATTGCTGCCATGCCATGGTCACGTAGAGCACCTTGCTTGGTACATGTAGTCAGCTTCCAATTGGCTTTCTATCAAAGTTGTATTGCTTGCAGACTGTCAAGAGTTTAACCAATGCTATGAGGGCAGAAGTTGAGGCTGCACAGCACTTGCGGCAAGATGTGCTCAAGCTGCTGCGCAACACCGAGGTAAGCACTGTTGTGCTGCAAGGGCCCTCACCTCTACAAAAATTGACCGCCGCATCAGTGTTGCTAAGAAATGCACCTGGGCGTACAGGCTGCATTGCGAACGTTCGAGCGGGTGCGTCACAGGTTGCAAAGGTTCTCTGCTCCATCCACTATGGCAGCAACGACAACATCACAGATGGCAGACTATCTTGTTGGCCCTCCAACCTTTCCTTCCTTGTTTTTCCGGGAGGCGGTTGCAGACTTGCAGGAGACACTGACCAAATACAAGAAGCACGTCGCAGACTTGGAGCTCGCCCTTGCTCCAGTGGACACCCCGATGCAGAATGGAGACAGCGACGACCGCGAGTATTCAGTAGTACAAACCTTGCCAACCATATTCAACAACTTGCACGACTATCTGATACATGTCGCAGCCAAGGTATTGCCCATTGATATGATGATGATGATTGGATAGTGCAACTGCATGGAGTCTCCTATGTGTCTCTGGGTCTGCAGACCCTGACACGCATAACGGGCATTGGTGCCATTGCGTTGCTCAGATTATTAGACTTGTGGTTAATGAATGCGTCATTCCATATAGGTTGAAGAGTTGCACAGCCGTGTCACATCTGCAAAGGAGGCATACCTCATGGCTCTGCAGCGCAGCGGTGATCACCGCAATCCGTTTGTGGAAGCTGAGCGCCGAGAACAAGCCAAGGCAGCGGCCGCAGCGGCCCCTGTATCTTCGCAGGTGACACCCGCAGTTATGGCTGGCGTTGCAGCGACACCCTCTGTAGCTACCACTCCAGCCCCATCACTGTTTGGTAAAGACACTCCCCGCACGCGCTGATGCACACTACCTTCAAGAATAATCTCACCTGGTTGTACAGGTGGTAGCACACCTGCTCTTGGCAGCACTACCCCCAGCCTGTTTGGAGCAATGAGCACGCCCACTTTGGGCTTAGCACAATCCACTCCCAGCCTGTTTGGTGGGGCCACAAGCACAGCGACAACAAGCACGCCTGCATTCTCATTTGCACCGGCCTCCACCTCTGCATTTGGTGGCGCCACAGGATCATCATTTTTTGGTACCTTTGGTGCCTGCCAATTGCTGCAAGCTGCAGTGCATGTCCCCAGCTGACGTGCTTGGTATGCAGGTGCATCCACACCCGCATTTGCCAGCACGCCAAGCCTGTTCGGAGGTCAATCCACGCCAAGCTTGTTTGGCGCCAGCACACCAGCATTTGGTAGATAGCAAACTGCGATAGGTTCGCACACATAATGTCGTGTTTGCTTGTGTGCCGTGACTGCCATTGTATGTGCAATTATCAATTCTGTGTCACCTGAGTCATGTCACGGAGAACTCAGCCATGATGATGCAGGTGCCACCACACCTGCCGCAGGCTCTTCATCCGCACCAAGCCTGTTTGGAGCAGCCAGCACTACGGCATTTGGTGCGCCTGTCTGGTGACATGCTTGCACCCTTGTGCGTTGTGGCAACATGCTGAGCTTTGCTACATGTAACACACGTGATGTGTTCAGGAGCGCCTGCAGCAACTCCCACACCAGCAACCAACCTCTTTGCCGGCTTCCAAACCTCCACACTGGTACAGCACGCATGTTCAGTGGGGCTTCAGCACAAACCCATGCATGCAACTGTGCAACCCGTTGTTTAAGCTTGGTGTTCTGCAGGGTCAAGCACCTGCAACTACAGCACCCAAGCCGAGAACCAAAAGCAGCAGTCGCGCCCGCAGATAACGTTGGTAGAATCGCACTCTATACCATCTTGGTCCTTTATGTTGGTTGCACTACTCCAGCGCAGGCAGCGGCAAGCGGCCCAGGCCTTTCTGCAAAGGGTGCTATCCATGCACGCATTCTCTCCACAGTGGCCGCCTGCTGCAGTACCATCAGCAAGGCAGTACATAGGTTATTGTATGCAGCACTGGACAGTAGTCTACATAGCCATACCCTATGGACAGTACGGCCTGCTGCTGTGATGTTACCCCTGGTGGGTACCCAACATTACCCTGTGAGACAGATGCCATGGCACTCAACAGGTTACGGTGATGATTATCTGTTGCGCTTGCTTATAAAGTGGCTTGCGCTCTGTCAAGCAACTTGCCGAGTGCAAAGTAGGCAGCTACGGATGTGAGAGTGTTTTGCAAGTTGCAATGTCTGTGAAGCTCGCGAACATAGCACCAACCGGTTAGGCAAGGCTATAAGAATCCACCATATACCAGCTTCCAGGGATTGGTAACCGCCAACCGCTTTGTCAAACAACCCATTGGCCTTCGCTGCATATGATGTCCAGGCACCGACATCTAGATTGTTGCTGAGGAGCCGAAGCTGTTATCAAAATTGGTGGAGAGCATGTACAATGCGAAACAGCAATGCACATGCATAATGGCATGCACAGTCAGCAGCATGCAGAGCGACATAGCGCATACCAACAACACCATTGTCAGGTTGATCACCGGGTTCATGTGTTTGAAAGTGCCATGCTGTGGTAGTCTAGACTAGAGTAGCGCCCCTGTAGGCTGTAGGTGGTGGTGTGTGAATAAAGTGTTGTGCTCTAGGTGTTTTGATTGTGTTTTTGAGCTTGGCATAGAGTGTTGCATGATGTTTCCCCATACCCTATGCTGATGATGTGTTGGCTGCCTACCTGATGTGCTGTATGCCCACACAGTCAAAGTTAGTCTGCATGGAGTTTTATACCGACTAGTATGCAACATCGTCACACCAAGCTACGTACTGTCATCCCTGCCTATCACTGCACAAGCATACTCACACGCATGCCAGCGGTATGCCAGCACGCCTACACAACTACACTGCTGCACCCGCCAGCGCAGCGTCCGCTTCCGCCGTTGGCGCCGCCGTCTGGACCGGACCCCAGCCTGGTACTGCCGCTACGACTGCCGCCCCCCGCTCCAGGATGGTGATGCCCTGGGCACGCTGCAGCGCGCAAGACACGCGCTGCCGGTACAGAGCCAAGTAGCCCAATAGCCTGCTCACTGGCAGGTCACGTGCAGCCAGTGCCCTCCTAGCGCATGTGTCGATGACGTCGTGAAAACTCTGGCCCAGGGTGCTGTGCGTCTCGGCGGTGAGGGGATGGAATGTGTCGGCGGCGGGGTGATCGTGGTATTTCCGCCGCTTCGCCTGCTCCGCCGCCATGAAGTACATAGGACGCAAAACATGCATGCGCAAGCATACGATATGCATTGAGGCAACAGCATTACATCACACGCATGGCGTACATCAACTCAAGTCCAGTTCGCTATCGGGCTACTCTACAACACAACTACTCTACTGCCCCTACACCGCTAGTCATGCAGTGGCATGCATGCGGTTATGATCACCTGCACCGCGGCTGTGTGCTGCCTCAATCTCCAGCCAGCATTGCAGGCATAGCCTTCAACAACATATATGACTGAACAGGGAACCAACTAGTGTAAAAGAACAACATCGTGACTGACACGGGGCTTGGCGAACTCAGGCTGCAATGCACAGAGCATTCACCTCATGCACACAGTTGGTGCAAGCTATACACAAAGATACTTGTACAAGATATCAAGTGGACTAGGCAATGTATAGCATATCATGCAGCTAGCGTGGCTATATACAAAGCAGAAGGCGAGCGCACAAGCAACATGCAAAATTGTCCAGTACCTGGTCAGTTGTTAACCTGACCCTGCGCAAGTCCATCTACGAGCGCTGACACGCGTGCATCGTAAGTGCGACTAGCAATGCGTGAGCCCGCCACATAAAAGGGGTTGGAGATCGCGTCCACGGTGAGGCTGTGCAGCTTTCGGAAGAAAGGCTTGAAGTCCGGGTCCACTGCAGTGCCGTTGTTGGCGTTGGGGGAAGAACCCGACACCAACACCAGCTTGTGACGGGAACTTGTCAAGTAGCCGTACACGCGATAGTCCTCTGTTGGATACAGCAGCCCTAGATAAGGGTCCTGCAACACCACACACACACAACCAGTGCACGATGAGCATATGAGGTGCAAAAAGGAAACTTGATGCACACTCAACCAGTAGTTTTGGGTTGACAACAGAAATTGGGAATGGCTTCAGCAGATAACGCATTGAAACGTCACGCAGAGTTCGAAGACGTTGATTTCTCAGCTTTCCAGCGTGTTCTCTACGTATGTGAACATCACAATGCATGCACGTTGTGCTGACACACATGCTGACCAACGCTTCACTCACTTACAGAGCAACTTTTAGCACCAATTCAGAAGTGGCACATCACGCTTCACTGCATTTATTGTATTTATGGCAGCATTGCCAAGCCTGTGTTCGCTTCAGATTGCAAACCACTGCTGCTGCTGCTCACGTGTACGGCGGGGTTGGCAGACTTGGCGGCTTTCTGCTGCGCAACCCTCGACTCGACAACGTCCAGAGCGCAGTGAACAATGTAGTGGAACCGCAGCGACCCCAAACCCTCGTCACCCAGGCCGCCGCCGCCGCTGCCCTCCCCGAAACACTTGATCCAGATCGGGTTGTTCTGTGAGTGAGGGAAAGACAGAGAGTTCAAACAAGGGTTTCAGGAGTGCTATATATGAGTGAGTTCCTTGCAAAACCAAAAACAAGTACAAGTGCAAGCATTCTCAGCATGAGGCTAGCGAGAAACAACGCTAGGCCGACAGTTTCCGACGCTATGCATGGGTGACATTATGGTGATGAGGCATGTCCTCAAGTTACAAACGCAATCTCTCTTACAGCAGGGCCAATAACCGCCACGCATACTATCATTGCCACCGCCGCCGCCGCCGCTACCGCCTTGCCCACAGCGCCAACGACTGGGGTTGGCAAAAACGCTGCGCATGTGAGTGCACTGCACGTAGTCTTCCCTGGATAAGTGCATATCCACTCTCACAGCAGATGTCATGTCACACAGTGACTGCAACTTGTCCGTGTAATTCGGCAGCATGGGATATGTTTTTGGGAATCCACCACAGGGACAAGTTGTGCTGAGAACAACACACACCAGCAGAGGTCAAGACTTGCAGCTCTTCGACTACCATAGTTAATGGTGACCACATCAAGCACGACACCAATGGTTCGTGATGCTGGTCCCAATGTAAATTGCATGGATTGTAGGCATTCGTAACAACATTATGTGCGCAACGTTAAAAGCAAAACACCCACATCACTGTACAGTGTTGTGACATCACCATCACTACTGGCATATAATGGCTATGCTCTACGCGCAAGCATGCAATCGAAGGCAGATATCAGTATTCGAGTGTCCAGCATTGCTTGCAGGCTTCGCGTACGAAAGCAGCAATTGTAGCAAGGTAAGCAATAACTTTAATTACGTATGATACATGTATAATGCCGATAACAACTCATATGACATAAATAATACCATATACAACATGAAAACTTATATGCCTTCATTGTAACGCAAATCACTTACTTATATGTACTTGGGCGTCACATTTGTGCACACATAAGAACTTTGTTACAACATACCACGGTGCAGCACCTTAATGAAGAAATGCCTAGTATCGCATCAGAAAGCAGAAGATGCACGGCGATTGCTGTACTCAGATCACACAATCCCAAGCACACCCCACATACGTGTGAATTTGTCACAAACACCCCACAAAAAATGAGAGGGAAAGCCCCTTGAACAACCACACTGGCACTACACACACAAGAGTCGAGTATGCACATGCAAAGCTGCCTCGACACTTGTTGAGGCCGTTCATATACCCCTTCTTTATGCTCTCGACGTTGAACATCCAAGGCTATTTGCCTTTGTCATGGCTGCGTCGACCAACTTCTGCGTTGGGGCTGCACATCAGCCCTTAGACATCCTTTTAATGCCTCGGACTGATTACACATCTGCCTCGATCACCGTGAACACCCAACTTAGATGCCTTGAAAGCTGGTCGCATGAGCCTATTCTAGGCCCTTGAACATTAATGATATGCATATACATGGGGGCAAATGCATATGCATGCATATGCGGAGATATCTCGCTATATCTCCGCTTATGAACTCATCTGCAGACACATGCATACACATGCGGACATGGAACACTGACTAGCCGCTAGGGCTTATGCTAGCTTGTGGATAGTGCATATGTGTAGCTATAGTGCCCTTGCACACCAATTGCACAAGATCTAGAACCAGCTTTATGAGCACGTATGCTAAGTACCACACAACTTGATTACACAGAATCCTTACTTACTCCTTTATACTTATTGCATAAGTTGCTTACATAGGTAAGCAAGTTGTTTACATAGGTAAGCAAGTTGCTTACTTATGTACGCAACGTTAAAGTGACTTTCGCTTGCCTTTGGGCGTGACATATATGGCATGTACGCATTTTTTTTGTAAAGTATTGATATACATCAATGAAAGTCACTTACACGGAAGCAACGCAATGTTCTTAACAACTCGCGTGCACAAAGACAATTACGTTAACGCGATCAAATCACGTGTGCATGAGGCAAATGTAAATATGCACACGGTGATTGAATGCATGTACCTTATTTAATTTATATCATATAATTTATATCATTAAACTTGTAAGATATATGTGTCTATAATGTGCCATATATTCATGAGCTATTTGCTACAACTTGCAACAATACGTACATGTCAAAGATGAAAAACACTAGCATTCAAATGTTTTGAAATATGTACACACATATACATCTGAACACTTCTCACAATTTGTTATAATTATGCAATACTACTGTAGTGCAGGTATTAAATGGTTCGGAATTTCACGTACGATATTATAACTTTCCAATTTGGGATGCAGATTGTGACAAAAACCATAATATATATGCACGAAGAACTTGCATTAACAAGCGTGACGCGAGTATTATATTAATGAATTCATCTAATGAGTCGGTTTAATCTTGTTCATACATTGCGACAATCATTAAACAGTAGCGTGTATGGCGAAGTGATGCGAGAATGTTATAAAGTTAAATATGTGTGGCTATAACAACTTGTCATGCACGCAACAGCATTGTTGTTGATAACAAATTTAACACGTGTCATAAATCATAGCATATACTTTGCAAATATTTATCATACTGCAAGCTTGTGGGGCAATTGTTTATGTCAACTTGATATACATATGATTGTGATTTACAATTACAATGCAACATACAATTGCGGTGCAATCAAATTTATTGTTATCAGAGCAAGCCGGCAAAGCTATATTGTATATAGCAATGATGCTGTAACAATGTTGAGCAAATATGTAAGCCATGGTTGCGCAACTCATATACAAATGATGTTTTAATGTAAAACAAAAATGTCATACATAACTTGGTTAATACCTTATACAACGACTTATTGTTACTACAGCAAAACATTCGTCTCTTCAACAGCTATACGCTATTGACTATAGCATATAGCTGTTTAAGAGACGATTGTTTATTTGTTTACGAGCATAAAGGATATGCTTTTTACACATGACTATAGGCTATAGTCATGTGTAAAAAGCATATCTTTTATGCTCGTAAATGCTCGTAAATGACTACGAACAGTCCTTGACGCATTGGTATGAAGCTTTGAGGTCAACATGGAATTGGCAAGAAAAGGCAACCCGCACATGCATTTCTGAGACATCCTGCCAGGCTGGCAGTGTGGGCGCGAGCGCGCAGCTATTCGACCTAAAAAGCTCGCGCGCGGACCCAAACCGGCGACTGACCCTCTGTTTTCCATATCCGTTCTCCGCCGCACGCGTCCTCGTGCGCCGCTGTGCGTCCTTGTGCTGGGCGTGTGCGCACCGCCCGGCTGGCATCATCCCGTCGGCGCCACGACCGCCACGTCGCCCCGCTGCGCAAAGGTCTATCGCAAGCATATGCCCAAAAAGTGTTCCCGGTTACCAGCAGGATGTCGGCCTTCGATGCCCGAAAGTCGAGTATATCCATACCAGCAAGCAAATATCTGTCTAGTGTGACCGAGGATTGCCAGTTAAGACGGGGAGCAAGCTAGACACAATGTACTAACGTAACTGCGGACATAATCACATTGAGGCAGCTAGTGGCGGCGGCGGCGACAGCGGCGGCGGCGGGAGTGGTGCTGGTAGACTACCAGTGGTATTGTTGAAGTGGTGTTGTAGCCGGTGAAGGAGTTGAGGCTTGAGTGTGACACTGAGCGCAATGACTGCTGCGATGGCAGCGACAGCGGCGCGAGCTTTGGGAGCTACCTCGCTGCTACCAGAGTCTACTGCAGCGGTGGCTGCTCGGAGGAGGGTGTCGCCGGCGGCGTCGGTGGGAGGAGCGGTATCCTCCTCCGTCGCCGCCACCGAGCTGGGCTCTGTGCAAAGGCGTGATGTAGCTGCGCTGAGGTGCGGCCCAGAAGCTGCCGGTGCAGTGCCTGCCTCCACCCAGGCCAGCAGGACGTCCAGGCGGCGCCAGGCGGTCGCCGCCCTAGCTGTCGAGGCGCCCTCCGCCGACGATGCCGCCGCCCCTGGTGATGTCTACCAGCAGAACCGCGTCGCTCGCGATGGCGTCCGCAACATCGCCATTATTGCTCATGTCGACCACGGCAAAACCACCCTTGTTGATGGCATGCTGCGACAAGCCAAGGTGAGAAGTTGCGACTGGCATTGCCTGTGCTCCCCAAGCACAATGTGCATTGGCAATTTTGTTGACTTTTCAAGCTACCAGTGCAGAGTTTGAGCTGCTAGCACCACACTTGTGCTCATGCTTGTGCTTGTTTGGTGCTTACCAGCTTGCTGACGTCGAGCGCAATTTTCTTTCGAGCAGGTGTTTCGCGACAACCAGAAGGTTGCTGAGCGCATCATGGACAGCAATGACATTGAGCGCGAGCGCGGCATCACCATTTTGAGTAAGAACACAGCCATCACCTTCAAGGGCACCAAGATTAACATCATCGACACCCCCGGGCACGCTGACTTTGGTGGTGAGGTTGAGCGCATCCTCAACATGGTTGACGGGGTGTTGCTCCTTATCGATTCTGTTGAGGGCCCAATGCCTCAGACGCGCTTTGTTCTCAAGAAAGCTTTGGAGCTGGGTCATCGTGTAGTGCTTGTTGTCAACAAGGTGGGTTGCATGGCATTGTCTCTCCACCGCGTGAAAAACGGTAGTCAATGCTTACTGCACTGTATCTGAGTCAGCGAATCGGGTGTGCTTTGCAGGTTGACAGGCCGCAAGCGCGATGTGAGTTCGTGACAAACGCCGCTTTCGACTTGTTTTTGGAGTTGAATGCCAGTGAGGAGCAGTGCGAGTTTCCCATTGTTTACGCTTCAGGCGTTCAGGTACGACTTCTACCAACAATCTTGCACTGGACGATAGCTTGACAGTGCTTACCTCATTTGCTTACTTGTGGTAACTATGTTTACAGGGCATCGCTGGCCTGTCATTGGACTCTATGGCGACAGATCTGCAGCCATTGTTTGAGACCATCATCGCCTCCGTTCCGCCGCCAATGGTTGATGTCAATGCGCCGATGCAGCTGCTGATCACCAACCTTGACTATGACGACCATAAGGGCAGGATTGCCATAGGCCGCGTGCATGCGGGCAGTGTGTCCAAGGGCCAGGATATCAAGATTGTCAAGCCAGGAGCTCCCCCCAGGTCGGGCAGAATCAGCGAGCTGTTTGTGTACAGCAACTTCAGCCGCGTGCCTGTTGACAGGGTCGAGGCCGGTGATATCTGTGCAATGACGGTGAGGATTGCTGCTTGTGTGACGCAAGGTCTCAGCTGCAACCACACGAGTGTGTTGTAACCGTGTGCCCTGGAGGCAATGTTAAAATGGAGTTGTTGTTGCAGGGTCTCAGTGATGTCATGATTGGAGAAACTGTGGCAGACAAGCAGAACGCTGTTGCCCTCCCCACCATCACAGTTGAGGAGCCTACAGTGCGCATGACCTTCTGCATCAACACCTCCCCTTTTGCCGGTTAGTCTCCCATTCTAGTTCACGGGTGGTTAGTCCAGCATCTACAACATCATTCTGAGTCATTGTTTTGGGATCTCAGGCCAAGAGGGCAAGTTCGTCACATCAAGGAACCTGCGTGAGCGGTTGTACAGGGAGCTCGAGAGAAATCTTGCCATGAAGATTGAGGATGGTGATACAGCTGATACCTTCATTGTGTCCGGACGTGGCACGCTCCACATTGGCATCCTCATTGAGAACATGAGGAGAGAAGGGTATGAGTTCTGCATTGGCCCGCCTCAGGTCATTACCAAGGAGGTGAACGGTAAGGTCCAGGAGCCATATGAAGAGGCGGTTGTGGAAGTCCCAGAGGAGTATGTGGGCCCTGTCGTGGACCTGTTGGGCCAGAGGAAGGGTGAGATGATCGACATGGCCCCGTGCACAACAGACGGCGCGTGCGTGGTGAAGTATCGCATCCCAACACGAGGGCTCCTTGGCCTGAGGAATGCCATGCTTACCGCCACACGCGGCACGGCCATCCTCAACACGGTGTTCTCACATTATGGTCCTTGGTGCGGTGACATCATCCTCAGGGAGAATGGCAGTCTCGTTGCCTTTGAGACAGGACAGACCACCTCATATGCCCTCTTGTCTGCGCAAGAGCGCGGCGCACTGTTCTGTGGTCCTGGTCTTGACGTGTACAAGGGCCAGATTGTGGGCATTCACCAGCGGCAGGGTGATCTCGCCATCAACGTGTGCAAGAAGAAGCAGATGACTAACATCCGCTCCAACAAGGAAGGCACGGTGACGCTAGCCGCAACCAGGAACTACTCCCTTGATGACGCCATCGAGTACATCAGCAACGACGAGATGGTGGAAGTCACGCCCAAGTCCATCCGCATGAAGAAGGTTGAGAAGGTCAACCCTAAGGCTCGGTAATTTTAGATTGAAGTTGTATAAGTATACGCATGCATTGGTGGTCTGTGCAGTTTGGGCACAGCCCGTTGTAATAGACTAGTATGGTATGGTATCAACTTAGCATGTCTCTCATGCCTGCAAAAGGCACACTTGATGGTGTATGGCCGCAGCATCACTTGTCAGCACTAGCTGTGTATGAGGTGATTGGTGGAGATCATGCAAGCCTTTTTGTACCCCGCACACATGTGAAAGCATCAAAAATACATCACAGTACTAGCAGCACACACCGGATAAGGAGACCCAGTTCAAGTCACTTGATTAGGCAACTAAAGTGGGAGGTGTTGCGCTCAGCAATGCAGCCTTTGGCAGTGCTGAGCTGGAGTTGAAAGGAGCCGGCAGATGAATGGTGGAGGCGTGAATGTTGTGCAGACGAGTGGAAAAGGCAGTCAGTCTGCCTTGCCATAACAATGGTATGGTGAAGGTTGCTGACTAACGATCTGCACACGCAGGTATTTGCAATTGTGTATGACAAGCGGCATTGGGCAGTAGTGGTAGTAGTAATGATAATGGCAATGTGTTGTCGCGAGTGGTGAACATGTGTCTGCTCAAGTAGTAGCCGATCAAGCCTTGCTACCGTTCTCTTCGTGTGGGCCCTGGTGTGTAACCGCTCGTTGTGCCTCAGTGAGATGTACATATGAACGATTCGCCATGTTCCAATCAAGCAGGGGCAAAAACTCAGGAAGTCCGGGCTGCAAAGCACCAAAGACCTCCAAAATCGGCGTACGGAGGAAGCCCATTCTCCACTCGCCGTTGATTGATGTCACTGAGGTAATGGTGCGCTGTGTTTTGTATCAGAACACACAGCGCAACAGGATCATTGTCCCAAGTGGGTCGCGTCGGTTGATTATTCCTCTCCGCCCAGGCAGATTGCAAGCTCTGGAGCAATGAGCTATTGCCAACCTCGCAAGGACTGTTGCATGAAGTGGGCCAATATGTTTGCTATCATACAGCATGGTAGAAGGTTCACAGCATCTTCACATCTGTTACGCTTTTAGTGCATACCGCAGGTGCTGAATTTCTGTACACACATGTGACATGCCACTGCATCAACACAACCGGTGATGCTATAGAAGAGATCAACAGGCCACATGTTGTTATAAACTACCTCTGTGCACAGCATACCCGTACCTCACCCAGTCAGAAACCACTCCATGTAGCGTGTACCTGCAAGTGCCAGGAAGTACAAGCCATAGGTGCATTTAGCACCACAGTCAGCAGCTACAGAAGGCCTTTTTTCATCCCTCCCACATCCTCTAGGGTAGTAGCGTTGCTGTGATGTAGTAACTGTAGTAGCGTATACCGCCTGCTTGCAATTGGAGAGACGGCTGACAGAACTGACAGGAGCAAGGCCCATGTTGGCAGCATGGGGCCAGCACGGAAGGCACCTGGCAGGAGTAGTGTGGAAGGCGCTTGCAGTGTGCCTCTATTGCGCTCTGTACACAGGCATGCACGGTGCTGTATACACAACAGGTTACTGCATACCAATCTGACGAACTCAAACATACCGCTACGCGGTTAACCAATGGCACCATACTGTTCTCGCACACTGCTCGACTGACACTTCTGCAAAAACTCAGCCTCAAACTGTTGTCTGAGCGCAAGAGCCTGTGCATAGGCGCTCAGATCCAGTCCATCGCACCGGCGCACAACTCTCGCCCACACCGCACCGTCTTTCACCTCCCCAATGACCTGGGCCACATGCATGATCAGGCATTGTACATGCCCAGTGGCGTGCCTCATACGTTATATGTATGGGATGGTTGGCAATGCATCGGACTTACGCCCGATGTAGATTGTTTAAACGTACATGTGTTGACTCCGCTTGCCCTCACCTGTGCTGTGGCGCCATCCCGTAGCGTTGCAAGCATGCCAGCGCCGACGTGGTCCAGCCTCAGCTTCACGCGTGCCGCCGGGGCGTTGCGAGCCCTTGCGGCAAACTAAGGATCGACAAAGTAAGCGCTGATGATGTCATGGTCAAGGATTCCAGCAGCAACGACAAAAAGGAGGAGGAGCAGGACAACGACAACGGCGACGCCTACCTCGTCTTCCACAAGCTCCGCAGCCAGGTCGTGCGCAGGTGCGTTAGCAACGGCGGCGGCAGGAACAGCCCAGCGGAAGATGCCCGTCACGCGGAAAGAACAGACCTCGTCCGGCGCCCCGCTCGCCGCCGCTGCTGCCGCCGCCGCCACCGACACGCAGGCGCCTGCCGCCAGCATTGGGCGCCTCGGTGACAGACTTGGCGGGAAGCTTTGAATGGCAAGCGCCCTCTGCGCAGGTGTGTGAGGTGACTCTGTAAGGTGACACCAAGCCTAAAAGGAGCAAACATGAAGGGACAAACGATGCCGTGGATACTGCATTAGAGTCCCCCCTTTCGACACAGACTACACACATGGTCTTTGCTCCGCCTCCTATAAGTAAGGAATGCTTTCAATGGTGGCAGACCATGCTCAAAACTCTATGAAATAAAACATCATACCGCAAATGAAAGGGTAATACACATATCGAAAGTACCGAAATCCCTAACAATGGAACACATGCGTGCACATATTTGCACATTTATGCTCACAAAAACAACACGAGTTGAAGGATACGCACAATGCTTAGTGGAGTTGAATTCAGCCGCAACATTGGTCATGTCTTATAACATCATCCCAACAATTGAACACTTTCAACCATAAAAATATGACCTGATTATCTGTCAATAGATGCCTTTTCAAATCAACACCAACGCGATAACAACAGATGTTGAAGTGTTTATATCATCAAGCTTGGCAGAAGTGTAACGTAGCAAGTGCAGAGGATGGCTCATGACATATATTGTTAGCTATTTTTAACCTATGACATTATGCGCAATGGTAGCTGTGCGGCATATTTATAATTATTACTTTCATGATCAACGGATTAGGCGTTTGGTTGTTACGGTAGCGGAGTATAGGAAAAATGTAGCACACATGTTTCACATTGAATTGTTTACTTTCGCTTTGCATCCAGATCTTAACACGCAAGAGTTGAATATAGCAAGCTCTCGTCAGAAAGGAATGTAAGAGTGCCTATGCAAATTAGAGGTGAAGCAAGCAAGCAAGCAAGCGCATAAGCATGACACCACGTGGGGGGCAAGGCAAAGTTTAACACGATACACGAAGGCAATTAGGCAATTAAGACCACTAGTCGTGTAAACCCTCAAGCAGCAGCATTTTGGGACGCAGCAAGCACATAGTAAGGGCAAGGACAACCTGCAGAGCGCAAGGGATCTGGAAGAGGCAAGGAGAGGTTGGGCCCGAGCTTAAGCTTAGCAGCGGCAAGCACAACATGGTCGTGGACGGACGGACGCCTAGACGGCCTGTCTCCTACGCCGCCTTGGTCGCATCCCACGTCTTATGGTGACAGATTCATTCACTATTGGTATATGCATGGCAAAATACTCAATTTCATAAATTTGCTTAACGGTCTCAAGGTAAAGATAGTACTATCGTTAAAGAATGTGCTCTCATTCATCACATCAAAAAAACATGCATTTCGAACCATGATATTGTTGGCGATTACTTGCCAAGTCAATAAGTTAAGAAACGCATACGAAGCAATGCAGACAGACATTGCACGCCACATTGTATGTACACAACACGCTGTTACATGGCACCTAGTACCGCTACAACCGCTGCACGGACATTTGATTGGCACGCGACCCCTCATGCATGATTCTTGGAGCACACAAGTCCCCGATGCGTTGCTTGAACGGTTGACGGTTGCTCCGGCATAAGGCCTGATACAGCACTTCACATACCCTATACACACTCATGAAAGCAGGTGCTTGCAGCAAGACAACTGCAGCAACTCAAACCGGAAGCAGTCGAAAACAGATTCAGCAGCATGATGCGACCGCAGTCGCAGAATTTACCAATCGCAACTATATGACTTTGGTACAATTACAGAAACACAATAATAGCTGGCACACTAAACCCTGGCGTGATCAGCAGTGGTTCCATGGTCTGGGCCACCAACACGATACGCTAGTAGATAGTCGATGTTGATGCCTGCCATCCTGCGCGGTTCAAGTCCCAGATCTTTGAAGCCAAGAGCTGCAAGACATGTGCATTGTGAGCCCATAATTCTGCGTAAGCAATTGATATCCACGAGCATTGCAATACATGGATGCCTAAGCTGCAACGGTGAGTATGAAGCCCCAACTGCACTTGAGTACCACCTACCATCAGGGCTGACGACATGATCCACTTTAAGGGTGTCCATGTAATCCTTGAGAAGCAGAAGTGGGGCGTTGATGGGAAACGGCACTCTCGCTTGCGCCCATTCTCGTGGGGCAGCAAGCCACTGCCAGGACACATGTGTCAGTTCACTGCTGCTGGGGCTAACCCTATTCCCTGGCAGCATTGACAGCTCAAACACAGCTGCAGCATACTGTGTCATTTTACAAACCACTCAACAGCCAACGACACCTGCTACCCAACACACCTGGGCAAGCTCAATGGGAAGGTTCAGCATGACAGGCTTCTCGCGAATTGTCTCAAAGGTAATGTTCACCTGCATAGACGATCATCACTACTACTCCAGACCATCAACAGAGGCCTCATAGACTGCAGGGCAAGCACGCGTACCAAGTCCTTGATTGTGAATGTTTCCGGACCTCCTAGTTCGTAAGTCTGCCCGACTGACGCCTCTGTGCCAAGCATCCCCATCACAGCAGCTGCAACGTCTCGCGCATGCACTGGCTGCATTCTGTGTGGACACGTCATAAGGATCCGCCAGCCAACAGAGCAAGTTTCACGGCCACACTACCAAAGTTACCCACTTTGTCCACCCTCCGTTGTAGATAGGGACAACGCCTAACTTCTTGAAGAAGATGGCAAATGCATTCAATAGCCGGTCCTCAACACCAAACATATGAGCAGGCTTGAGAATTGTTGCCTGCATACACGGAGTCAGCAGCTGCTTGCAGCAGGGTGCGCAGTGGAACCGCACATCAGCTGGCTTCCAACAATTAATGTGACAGCGATGGCCAAATGCTCCCCGCAGAACCCCGGGAAGGCGGGGGGGGGGGGATAACAACCACAAGTTTAGATTGAGGCATGGTATTGTCGTGCAGACATACCCGTGGAAAATGGGACAAGACAGCCTGCTCTCCCTTTGCCTTGGTAACAAGTGATTGTGCTGGAGCATCCAGTGAGGCCTTCAGACAGGAGACGTGCATCAACCTGTCAATGTTGCCGTGGCCTGCGCACATTCTGGCAATGCGCTCTGCAACCTCCACATGGACAGTCTGTGCAGAGCGACTTTCAGCTACTACAACTCAACAGCGTACCATGAACATGCAATCCAACTGGGATTCACCTCAAAGGGGTAGTTCTTAGTTGGAAAATCGCGACCTATGCAGTTGATAACCACATTGCTTGTTTTTATGGTGCGCCTGATAGACTCGTCACTGTGACAAGCACATTGTAATCAGGGTGACAGGTGATTTCAAAACTATTTTCTTGATGTTGCGCTTGTGGCATGCCGCATAGCGTCACAATGTGACACATCACTCACAAACACTTCGCTTTAGCTGGCAGTGTTACTGAGGTATTGAACATGTGATTCCTAACACCGCACCAACGAGTACATGCCAGCCACTTTGTGCGCAATTAGAGTAATGGTTCGAAGCCGGCATTAGTCTATTGAGCAGAAGACATGGCGATAACCACAGCGTCTGAATTAGTGTGCTCACAGTCGGAAGTTCGTTACAAACCACCAGTTTACTTGTTGACATGTAACGTTCAAGAAATAGCATCAAACCTTTTAGGGTTGAAATGTACAGGCACAATCTGTCCCAGATCGCCCATAAGCTTGAGGTGGCGCACTTCTTCATCGTTACCACGATACGGCACCAACACGCGAGTACCGCGGGTTGCCAACTCGTTCACAACGTACCTGCCCCACGCGCAAAATCGTTTCATTGTTAGCAAGCAGTAAGCGAAAAAGCGAGCAGAAGCAGACCACAATACCTGCAATATACCATTATGTCTTACCTGCCCAAAAATCCCGTGCAGCCAAACACCGTCGCCTCTACCCCGGAAATGGACGAGCGCCCCCCAGGCCCTGACCTAATGGGGTTGACGCCCCGGACGGCAAGTGTAGCGTGCGTCCGCAAGGAAGAAGGCAATGCGGCGGAGGTGGAAGAGGTAGAGGCGCAAGGCGCAACCTCCCCCACCCCCCTCCACGCCGCTGCCGCCGCCGCGGCGGCACCCCGCCTCCACATCGCCCAGGACCTCCTCAATGTCTTTCACAACCCTAACTTCACCAATCAAGCCCTAAGTCCACGAACCGACCACCGACAGTCTGCGGTCGCATCTCCATGCGCCGAATGTCGGCGCTCAACCCGCGCCTCGCTTTCCAGGTCAGCGCAAGCTGGACGAACGGGGCGCTGCCGGCCGTGCGTTGCGGCTGAATCACCATCCTACGGCCGATGTTCCACTCACTTGCGCGAGGAATTCCTCACTTCGGACGTCGATCTCTGCCCTCAACGTGATTTCAACCGTCGGATCAGGTCCATAAAACAGCTTGCTGACGCTAGCAAACAAGCTGCAGGCCACCCGTGATCTCTCGCCGTTTGCTGTCGGCGGTGGTTGCAAGGCTGCCGGAAGTACCTCAGGTTTGCACCGGTGGGGCTACATCAGCAACCGGTTTGATCAAGTGTTGCGACCGGGTGGGCGAGTCAGCTGCCGGCAGCGTTGGTGGCATTGGTGGCGGCAATGGCGGGCATGGCGGCGGTGGCGGCGACGTCCTGTCCGTTCAGCTTGTCGTTCCGATCGTCGTCTTTGTGCGGGACGTCTCTGAGAGCGTCGTCTTCTCCCCGCCGCTCGCAACCGCGCCCTGCTGCTCAGTGGCGAGGAGCACGTGCGGAGGCTTTCAAGAAGGTGCAGCATGCATGCGTGCTGAGGCTCAAGCGCTGGTTGTGCGTTACTGACCGCTGGTCATCTCACTTCCGCTTGCAGGTGTTGATTGCTAACAGAGGGGAGATTGCTGTGAGGGTCATTCGCACTTGCAAGGAGCTCGGGTTGGAGACTGTTGCAGTGCATTCCACAGCGGACGCGCAGTCTTTGCACGTGCAGCTTGCAGATGAGGCCGTCTGCATAGGTATTGCACAATGATATGTTATGTACACATTGGATGTCTTGGTAATTGCAGTCAACACGCTTGTCAGCCTTGATTGGCGTCACAATGCAACAAAGTCACGGTGCTCGCTCAGAATCACTGCAGTACGTGGTTATGAGAGAATCATGCTTGCCCGTACTCTGCTCGGTGTTTGTGACGTCATAACATCTTAACGACAATGCATTCTCGTCTTCACAGGCGGTGCCGCCTCCTCGGAATCGTACCTCAACATCCCCAACATCATCGCTGCGGCCATCTCTCGTGGAGCTCAAGTGGGTGCCCTTTGCAATGCAATTGCGCACACAGCATGGTCGTATACTGCTTCACATTGCTGGGCTCGTTCTTGAGTACCGCACATGACACGCATGCTGTTGTATGGCGTGCATTCCAATGTGGTGGAGCAAAGTGGGCTCATTGCAGGCTGTTGTGACTGCAGGCACTTCACCCTGGCTATGGCTTCCTTTCTGAGAATGCCACATTCGTCGACATCTGCAACGACCACGGCATCGCCTTCATCGGCCCGAAGGTGCTGAGGACAGTGGATTCAATGCATGTGTTGCAATGAGGGAGTGCATGTTGCATCTCTGTATTATCAACTCTCCATGTCAATGCATGTTTCAAGCTGCACGTGAGAGGCATGCATGCGGTTTGAGCTTCCAAAATTCAATCATTAACTGTTGCAACATTGCTGGCAGGCAAACAGCATTCGTGTGATGGGTGATAAGGCAACTGCACGTGAGACAATGAAGGCAGCCAATGTGCCCACCGTCCCGGGTACTGACGGTCTCATCCAATCCCAGGTGACAATCTGCGATTCCAATTGTGAGTACAGCAGTACCAATTGAAAATCACGTGCAATACTATAGCTGTCAGCATGCATATAACAACAGGTGTATGCCTCTATTTGGGTTCTGTCAATTCTGCCTTGCACTTTGCAGGTGTCCACGGGTTGCTACCCAGACTAATATGCAGCTTCTGTGTTGTTATGACAACACAGGCGGATGCCTTGCGCTGGTCCGAGAAGATAGGCTTCCCCATCATGATCAAAGCCACTGCTGGTGGCGGTGGAAGGGGTATGAGGCTCTGTGAGGACCCGAAGGATTTCCTAAAACTGCTGCAGGTATACCATTCGCTCGTTCAGAAAATACAGTTAGTTTCATCACACAAGACGTGGGTTGTGCTTGTACTGAAAGTGGTTGTTTGTGTGTGTTGTGCCTTGATTGTCGTTGGCAGTGTGTTTTCGTTGTTGTTGTCGTCGTTGCTGTTGTTGTGTGTTGTGGTGGTGGTTGGTGGTCTGGTCTTTCTCTGCATCTGCATGCAGTGATGTTGGTGTACATAGGCTGCATCAGGCGAGGCGGAAGCGGCCTTTGGCAATGGTGGCGTTTACCTGGAACGCTATGTGAAGAACCCCCGCCATATTGAGTTCCAAGTATGTGACCCACACTGGCTGCGCCAGTGTGGGCAAGGCACTTTTGTTAACTACAAGTAGTGTATGACTTGTACATTGATTTTAACAAAAGCTGTGCATGTTGAGTCTTGATGGAGTGTGCAAGCCGCCATGCTTGTGTGCACTGATACAAGCATGTCTGTCGATGCAACAGGTGTTGGCGGACATGCATGGCAACTGCGTTCATCTTGGCGAGCGCGATTGCTCGATTCAGCGCCGCAACCAGAAGCTGCTAGAGGAGGCACCATCACCTGCGCTCACACAGGAGTTGAGAGACGCCATGGGTGACGTAAGTAGTTTAACCTCATCAGGACAACCTTGCAGTGGACATGCACGCAGCAACAACACTTTGCAATGCGGCAGTCATATTGGTGTTTGATTACAATATCAGCTGTTAGGGCTGCCATGTTCCACTGATTGACTTGTACGTTCAGGCTGCAGTGGCTGCAGCAAAGTCTATCGGTTACATCGGTGTTGGCACCATCGAGTTCTTGCTGTCTGAAAACGGCGAGTTCTTTTTTATGGAGATGAACACTCGTATTCAGGTGAGACCCAATGCAGGCATGAATAAAATGGTTCTCAGCCTTTTTCCTGGTTCAATTGAAGCAACCGCTTGCAGGTGGAGCACCCTGTTACAGAGATGATTGCATCAGTAGACTTGATAGAGGAGCAGATTCGCGTTGCACAGGTCAGTGTTGGTTTCCATGCATTGCACACAATGCGATGTGGTTGTCTGGATGCGTGCATCTGCAGCCCCGTGCAAGTGCTCCCATATCAAGCGTGCTAGGACGAACTCTGATTTTCTGAGTGTCACGCAGGGGCACCCTCTGAGGTTTAAGCAGGAGGACATCCAGCTGCGGGGTCATGCAATCGAGTGCCGTATCAACGCTGAGGATGCATTCAAGAACTTCAGGTGAGCAACACGTCGTCTGATAAATGGTAACCTGTTAACACGTTCTGCTCGCCTTGCACATGTTTTACTCGCCTTGCACATGGTAAGATGTCCTGTTAAAATTGGGTTGCACGCCCGGCTGATTATACCTGTCCTTCTGTAACGCAGGCCGGGGCCAGGCAGAATAGTGGGTTACCTTCCACCAGGTGGCCCATATACGCGCATGGACTCACATGTGTATCCCGACTACCTTGTGCCTCCCAACTATGACTCGCTTCTTGGCAAGGTGAGCCTGGTACCAGTGCAGGACGGGCATGTTTGCGAGGTGTTTTGTACATCAGCTGACTGTCAGCATGCACTTGTGTGTCTGTGCGTTTTAAAATAATGCATCCAGGAACATACATGGACGTACACGCAGTGAAAGCAGCTTACCGTAGTCTTACCAGGCTTAACTGGTTTGTCGTGTGTACTCCAGCTGATTGTGTGGGGTAAGGATAGGCCAACTGCCATTGAGCGCATGAAGAGGGCTTTGAACGAGACGGTCATCACTGGTATGTTTGCTACATGGCGCAGCTTAGTGCTGACTTCAATCGCGCAGTTGCCATGAATCTCATGGTTGGCACTTGTCAGGTGTCCCAACCACAATCGACTATCACAAGTTGATCCTGGACAACAAGGTAAGCAGGCAAATTAAGAACAATCAAAGGGTTACAGTAGTAATTTGTCACAGGGGATAGCATAGGACAAATTCATAACCTGGTAACACTTGCAGGACTTCCGTGATGGCATTGTGGACACCGGCTTTATTGCTAAGCATGCGGACGAGCTATCAACGGTATGTATTGTTGTAGCGATGTGGGTGTCTGCGTGTGCTTAGAAACATGGCGGACTATATGTGCGGAGTCGTGTAATTGTGTTGTCACAATGTCATCTTGTTGACACTGGGTACTGCAGCCGCCTGTGACCAAGCCAACCAGGAAGAAGATTGTGGAGAAGGCTGCAACGGCTGCTGCGCGCAGGCGATGAGCTGTGCTATCTTAGCGTTATGATACATACAGCGTGTTCTGAGTAAGCAATAAACGTTGAGCAGTAATGGTATCTACCGATGTGGCAAAGCAAAGCATGCCTGTCGGCTACTAGCCTTGTTTGCTACCTGTGCCGTGTCAGTTGCAGCCAATAGCCCATGTGGCCTCGAAGTGTTGTGTCCTATTCCTGCCACATCCATGTCGGTGTGGTGGCTGTGGTGGTATAGTACTGTGCTTGCTGTTGACTGGGTTTTGGTTTGTTGTGTTGGCTGTATAAGCTGTTGTAGACTGATTGTTGAGATTGTATACAGCCACGATTATGTGAATACTATCCAGTTTGCCGGTTTGATTGGTATCACAATCTCGAAACGATCTTGTGACAATGGGCAATTGAATGCATACCAACAATGGCGCACGCATATTTGCACCAGGCTGAGCATATAAGCTGATATGTACAGCAAATGCAAGACATGTTCATTGACAGTAGCGAATTCACAACGCTGTGAAGGTAGGAGCATATTAGGGCTATATGCTGTCGCTAAGTGCATGCAAGTGAGGTGGAGGGTGGGGCAGTCGTACAGTGGGCTGTTGTCAGGGTGGAGGTTGATGAGGTGCAAACTGAGTAGGAAACAGGTCACATCAAGCAGGCAGGTAGGGCGAAGTGGTAGGTGGCCATGTGTACATACTGCGGGGAATATATATGATGTACAGCATGTGAAGCTTGCTGGCTAGGTTTGGGTGTGCAAGTAAGCTGTGCCACACATGATTGGGCATGTCTGGCACAGCGTATTTGATAGATGTAAGCCACATGGTTACAAACTGAATTATAATATCCTGAGCCAGTGAAGGTACATCCTTAAACTATCGCGTAGTTTCTCACTGCCAGTGCGTGCTAACAAACACCCAGAGCAGCGCTAGTGCCTGGGCAGCACATGAGATGCCAGAAGAATGCACTCAACCCATGGGATGAAAAGACAAGTAGCCACAAAGACGGTGTTGTGTGAGCATGTGCAGCTCAGCATGTTAGACAAGGAAATGGGGACACGGGCTGGTGGAGACTTGGACCTTTTCTTAGCCATTGTAATTACTACGGATATACAGCGCCACAGTTGATATCACACTGAAGTCAGTACGATCGTAACACAGTTGGTCCTTCACGACTGTAAAGTTTGCAATTGTGACATCAACTCTGACAGGTCAGCTTCGCTGGTGGGTATTGCATCGTCCAACTGTTGCTGTGGCAGCTGCTGGGATGCTGGCAGCTCCCGCCGCAAGCCTTCTGGCAAGTCTGTACAAGCAAACACATCACCAACATGGCATTTTCATAATCGCGCACCAGGTACACAAAAGCAACGTAAGGAAACTGTACTTGCTTAAGCATCAGTAAGCGTTGCATGAAGCAACAGCGATGTTCGGCATATGGTTGCAAAGCAGTACTCACCATCAATGATGTCAGGTTGCGGCTCATCGGCTGTTGTGCTTTGCCACTCGTCATCGTCCTCCACCACACTGCACACAGCATGCATCAATGGCTGGCCCTTGTATGTCGGCTGTGCATACCCAGCAAGGCTGCTGAAGCAGATCACCTAATGCTCCACTCATTGCTTTCATGCAACGGCTTCGCTGCTTCTTCAGCAGCGGCAGCTGCAGCAGCGGTGGCAGCGGCAGCCCTGGCTTCCACTGCTTCTGGTGAAGACTCACGTGCTTGGTGCTCCGCCTGCATGTCCAATGCAATGCAAGTTGGTAACAGAGTAACGATCATCACAACAAAGAAAATTCGCCCATCGACACCATCAGTAAATCCTGCGCTGATGGAGCCGCAAACATTATTCTGAACCCGACTGGCAAGGTCCAACGTAAATACTACCTGACGTTCGAGACAAGCATGGTTGGTGCATTGCGGGTTGGGCTTCATCTCGTAACGAGGGAAGAAGTCCGTCAAAGCTGTGTACCCCTGCGCAACTTGCTAATCAAGCTACAGACAACTCTGGGCGAAAGCTTACACAACTGAGATTCTTGACATAGCAGGGCAGATCTGGACACTACTTCAGTAGAGCACAGCCTATACAGTTTATGGTGAAAATTGTTAAAGTTTGCTCACATTACCAGGTAGGGTGACACTGTGCCAAACTTTAACAGGTACTTGAGGGCGTTTTGGACAAGAAAGCCTGCGACAATGCCCTGTCGGAGTCCAATGTGAAGTCAATGTAGCAATTTGTACAGGCATGCACAGATACTGAAGTGCGTCAGATTTGCAGTTACCATAGTCGTGGGTAATGAGGCTGCGCAAACGCCTTCGCGTTTCAGTGTCTTCTCATCAATCCCTGAAGCCACCACCTACAGATGAATTGCCGTATTGTTGAAAAGCTCTCTCACAAGATATGTGACAACTGACATGTTGCCATCAGATACTCACCAACGGTGGCGCACATGCGAAGCAAGCTGTTTGTCCAGGTATGATGAGTTGTATATGACCGGAGACTGCGTCTTCAGATACCCCAGACTCCATCCACACCTGGCCCATCTCATTGCAAGCCTGGTTGATGGCCATACGCGCCTCGTAGTTGTCAACACAAGAGAGCACCAGGTCCACCCGAGGCCTTGCTGCTGTGCCCTCGCCACGAAGCCCTCCGACCAACACGTCGTACCCGTCCAGCGTGGTGATGTTGCAGGTATAGCTCTACATCGACAAGTAGTTTAGCAACGCACCAGCAACACAAACAACCAACATATGTCGCTACACAGCCATGACATGCATGGACATGGTACCTACGCTATTGCATACATACAAAGCTCCCAATCTGAGGATTTATGTGAGATGTGACCATATTCAAAATTGTAAACCTACCTCTATACGGACGTCTGGATTGATAGAGGTCAGCGTCTGTGCCGCCGCGTCAGTTTTGGTCATACCAACTTGATCGGGGCGGAAGAAAAGGCGGTTCATGTTGGCCAGCTCCACACTGTCATAGTCATAAAGCAGCAGGCGTCCAATACCACACCGCGTCAACATCTCCGCAGCCACTGATCCCACGCCACCCGCGCCCTTGAAGTCAAACGGCACAAGCATGATCAGACAGGCGACTATTAGACAAACCACTTCGTGTGTGCAACGCCATGTCAACTTACAATGTAGCAGAGACCATGAGTAGTGTGGTATATGTTACATTGGCAGCTTGCAGTGTTCACTCAGTTGCATCTCTACTTCCTGACAAGCAAAGAAAATGCCGAGATGCTGGCTGGAGTAGCATTGGCTCTTCAGTGTCAACGCACAAGTTCTTTCACACACGCCATAGCCGTATACAATATCTCTAAACCTACAGTGATGTTCGCATGCAGCTTACACTTGCACCACCGCAGTGCATGCACATGCATTGCGCTCTTGACATGCACTTTGACAGCATGCTCGATACCCCTCGGTATATCTCATGCACATGTTGTACACTGATGTACAAACCAACTTCAGCACGGTTGAGTGGTGCATGCATGAACGCGGGCATGAATGCAAGTGCACCCATATATCAATGTGCATTGTCAACAGTAGTAGCGGGCCGGTAAGTGGATGCGTGCTGAGTGCTTACCACAATGGCAACACTGAGGTCCCGAATGCGCTGGTAGTCTTTGACGACGCCCATGCGCTGCAGGGCCATGAGGCGGGAGTAGGGGTTGTCGCTGCGGACCTCGGCGCTCATCGGGGCGGGGGCGGTGCCGGGCGCGGGGGCGGTTGTTGAGGTCGAGGAGGAAGGGCTGAACAACGTCCTTCCGGTGGACGACCTGGGGCTCAACGACGAGGACGACGACCCCACCGCCGCCTGCACCTTCGCAGCGATCCTCGCCACGCTCGCCTGCAGCTTAGCCACCTCCTCGTGGAGCGGCCCGGCGGGACCCGTCGCCTGGGGCGGCGGTGTGGACGGTGCCATCGGCTCTGCGCCTTCAACCTGGCCGGCCTCCTCCCCGCCGGTACCACCTCCACCGTCCATGGCGACAACCACGACAACAACTACGAGCAGGTGCGCAAGCATAAGCGCAGCAAAACCCTAATGGCGGCGACGGTGGTGGCGGCGTTGGGGTTGTCGTGCAGGTCGTCAGAAGATGAGTCGTCGTCAGGGCGAACTTCAGCATGGCCTGCCAGGCCTGGCCGGCCATGTCGACGGGTCGTCTGCCCGGTAAGGGCGTCAGGCAGCTCAGCAGCAGCAGCGAGTCAGCTGCCGCCACCTGACGTGAGGAAGCTAGCGAGCCTGTCCAGGCTGCATGTGAGCGAGGAAGAGGCAGAGGAGCTCGGCCCTCAGATTGCCGGCGTTGTGGCCTGGTTTGGGCAGCTTCAAGCCATTGACGTTGAAGGCGTGCCCCCGGCCACGCGTGCAGGTGAGAAGCCGAAGTGCTAGTGAGTGATTACTTCACAATGGACGTGGACATAGTTCTTTTTATATTTAGCGGTGCTTGAAGGCAGTCCGAGTCTATACAGACTACGTGGTAGATGACATACAGCTTGCTTATCAGTAAGCATCCCACAGCCTCAGCAGCAATCGTTGGTGTACTTAGTGGTTACAAGACTCCAACTTACATCAAGCATGTGATAATGTAAGCATGCTATCTGTTACTGTGCAGGCGACGGGTATGAAGCAGAGACTGGCCCAAATGTACTTCGGGAAGATAAGCCAGTTGCGTTTGACAACAGGTGCGATCTGCGGTGCGGTCACTTAGCACGTGCATGTATGCATGCGTTTGATTGTCGCTCACAATCGGTCAGGCAACCTTGCACAGCATGTTTCACGTGCATGCTTTTCATCTTGTAAACCTGTACCAAAGCGAGAAGCAGTGTTCCTGTGCAAGGCAATGCGCCTTGCACAATCTAGAGGATGCAGTCAAAGAAGGTGACCATCTTGACTGCTATGTCTATGTTGCGACAGGGAGGCAATGCTGTCGGCTGTTCCCGACATGGAGGGGCCTTACATACGCGTGCCGCAAATCTTAGCTACAGAAGAATGACATGGTTGCGCTTCACTTCTGCTGCCACACAGCGGTGTGACTGCCTGCGCAAGCTGTCCCACCATCACATTGTTACCGACATTGCTGAAGGTCAATCTGAAGTTGACACGCCATTGGACTGCTTGCAACTGCAGCGCACGTCCAGTTGAGAGGCTGTGCTGACAGATGACAATGAGCACAGTGCCATGGTCATGGAGTGTGTTTCCATGATGGCTGATGTGACTGCACCTGCCAGCGCACCACCAAGGCTTGAATCCCAGCTGCTGGGTTCATATTGACTGGACGGTGCACTTTAAGTGGCTTGAGGCATGTTCAATGTCACATTACTTTGCTTGCTGTGCGTGTATAGCACAAGCTGCGAACCAGGTGGTCGTGCATCGGTTGTGTAGACGATGTTGCTTCCTTTCATTGCACTGACCAAGCACCTTTTGCTGAGAGTCTATCTCAGCAGCAGGTGTACACAAGATGCAAGAGGCAGTTCGTGTGTGCCACTCAGCTCTTCGTGCTATGCTATTGCCAAGTAGCACTCGGTTTGTGTAAGCGTCGCATGCATTCGGTGCTGACGGTGCTGTCAGACTTTATATTGCTCATCAAGATTTAACCCACGACAGCAGGCTGGCGTGAGACGCAGCAATAGCAGCCTGTGTCCTCCATCTGCACAGCAGCGGCGCATCATGAAAGCGGGTGCAGAATAAGATTTCATAACACACTTCGCGAACACATAGTGGCAGCAATGCAAGTTTGCATACCCACTGCGGAATTGCTACAGGCATATGCGCAAAAGTTACCAGTTAACACATGATGCATGCATGTGTTAACTGACGGGGTAAGGGCAGTAGCGAAGCTAGCTACCTAGGTTGTATAGGCAGCCTGGTGGTGAAATAGGTTGCTGCCATGTTGGAGTGCTTGTGCTGGCGTATTTGCATGGCCAGTGCAATGGTGAGTCACATGCACAGCATTGCATATTTTCTACATTATACATGTGCCATACATGCGCTTCATGTACACTTTGACATTGAATCAACATGGTGGCTATGTGGTGGCCGTCACCCACTGGGTGTGAGCAAAAGTAGTGTGTCGACATGTATTGCAACACTCTGCGTTCGCACCCCAGCCGACACTTCCTATGTACACCGTCTACGCTCACACTCCGCGGAGCAGCAATGGCGGCGGCGGTGGCGGCGACGGCGTTGTGGTCGGCTTCTCCGTCGCTGCCTCAGTCGCCAGCTGCAGCGCCACCTCGCCGCCCTAACGCCGCTCCCCTCCGCATCGTGTGCGCCGACAACAACCGCGGATTTCGCAAGCGCAGGGTGAGCAGCATGCAAGCATGCTCCTCCTTGGCCTGGGTCTGGGGTAGCCTGGCACATTGCAATGGTTGAGTGCTTTGAGCTGTAGGAAAGGGTTCGGAAGAAGCCGGAGAGGCGGGAAGAGCAAACGTTTGCCGAGGACTTTGTGGTGGCTCCACCAAGGGGCGACGAACGAGACCAAGACGACGGCGGCGGTAGTGGCGTGGGTGACGAGTTTGAGCAGCGACTGTCGGCGTTTCGCCAGTCTGTTCCGCAAGGTAACTCAACCAAAAAGCAAAATCCAAAGAACAGCACCTATGTTTTCGTTTGCACAGTCGCATGCTGCATTGTGAACAACAGTGTTTTGTCATGTACCCGATTTGGGATTCAACCATGTCAGCCATTTACAACAATATATGTACAACAGTTCGTCTTGTGAGGCCAGGTCTTGGACACTGCAGTTGCGCGATATAAGAGGGGGGGAAGGGGAGGCCCAGGGGAACGGGGTTGCATGCGTTTCTCATCAGTGGTCATGTTTGATGGTGTCACCTGGACGCATGGATTGGATTGGGACTGCATGCAGCTTGCGTCATGTGTGAATATTGCAATGCAGCTCGTGAGAGTTGTTAAGATTCTGAGTAATTGCTTTGATGAGTGGTGTGGTGACTGTGATTATGACTAACTTATGCACACAGTCACAGTCATGACCACAAAGCTTGTATTCTGTGTTAGATTCGTTAGCAGCACAAGGAACACAAATAAACCTTTTTGGCCATACACAGCCACTACATCCAGGGGCCCCTCGGCGCCAACCTCAAGCCCCTTCACTGGCGGCATTAACTACGACGCTCCCGCCAACACCAACAATGATGACACCAACAAGAAGCCTTTCGGGTGGTTGTTGCCTTCCGGGGCCGCGGGTGTGGCGGCATTGTTCGTGGCCGTGTCCACGTTTGATGGCTGGGGGGGGCTGTTTGCGGGTGGGGGAGACGCGGATGTGGAATCCGCTGCGCAAGCGCAGCTCTCACAGGAACAGAAAGACTACTATACAAAGGAGATTGCTGGATTTGAAGCGCTCGTGAAGGAGGACCCCAGCAATTCCCAAGCGATAGAGGTCAGCTCCATCACGCATGCTGTCGTTACATCCTTGTGCTGTAATTGACCAGTAAGTGTGTTCATGTGTACATGTGCAACCTGACTAGCTGTGTACGGTGGGTAATTGCGCAGTGTACATATATGCGTGTACTCACACTGCCTGCAACCCAAATACGCACTGTAGCACACAGGCGCACATGAATGCATGCACACACATGCACGCGCTCGCATCTATATGTGTACACTTCTATATCAACAGCACAACGAAGTTAGGCTTGTTACTGAAACCCAAGTGTCAATGTATAAGAGGAATAGCACGACAGACCTCCCATTGAACTGAACGCATGTCCACCATTGCCTTGCATGAGGACATGACACGGAACATGTTCGCAGTCATGCCGGCAGTGTGGATGACCGTGGTCTCCATCCTCACTGGTTTGTCTATCAAAACAGGCTTTAGCAGTCAATTTGGCCGAGTTGGGCGATTATCCTGCGGCAGCCATGCAGCTTGAGAAGTTGACGGCCGCAAAGCCCAACGACATCGACGCGCTGCGCTTACTCGGCGAGGTGGGGAATCCCAATATCGATTGCTCTGATCTCACAGTGTGATACTGCCACACTGTACCACAGAGCCCAGCAAACATTGGTGTCTTGGTTCCCAGGTGCGCATTCAGGAAGGTGAGTACCCAAAAGCTGTCACGGCTTTACGAGCCGCGCTCAAAGCAAGTGGAGGCGTTCCAAGCATTGAGGTGCTGAGGCTGCTATCAGAGGCACTCATAAGCGATGGTAAACCAGGAGAGGTGCGTGGCATTCTGCAAGGTTGTCAGTTGCATGACTTGTCCATGCTACTGTGGCACTGTTGGGTTGGATGCGCAACATGCAAAAGAGTGTCACTCTCATCTACATGCCATTGTTATCGGGACAGGCTGTTGACGTGTTGGAGGGTGTAAGGATAGCGCTCAGCAGTGCAAAGGCTGCATCAGACGCGCCACCCAACACACCTGATCCCGTGCAGGTATATGATGCATGTATTAGCAAGGAAGCGTCTGCAATGGTTATGTTGGGTTATGAAAACATATGATGGTCATACAAAGTCTAATACGTGTAAGCTGTGCTATGTACACTTATGGCACAGCATGGTATTATGTGCACTACTTTGTGATCCTATAAGCACGCATGCGCGCACATATGCACGCACAGTTGCATGCTGTTGCTATGCATTCGTAGATATACGTGTACACACTTTGTGCTTTCAATTTCTGTTAATGCACATATGGCTTCCAACAGGTGAGTCTGCTACTTGGCAAGGCGTACGCGGCGTGGTCAAAGCCGGCGGAGGCCGCGCGCGCGTATGACGCACTCATCGACGCGAACCCAACGGACTTCCGAGGCTACCTCGCGCGCGCGGTGCTGGAGCGCCAGCAGGGCCGCAAGGGCGAGGCCGAGAAGGACTTTGTCGCCGCCCGACTACGCGCCCCCAACCCCGGCGCCAAAGCTATCGTGGACAGGGTCGCCGCCAGGAACGGGGCTGCTATCTAGGGGCAGCTCAGCTGCTGTCAGTTTTGAGATAGTCTGTGATAGTCAACTGGAGTTGTTAGTGGTAGCGGCGGCATGACGGTTGTGGACATTGCCCACTTGAGAGTGGCACAAGTGGCACAAGCCAGTGTATGTAAGTGTGCTGCATGACACGCGGCTGTCCCTCGTTTTGCATACAGTTCATATTGCGCACATAATGTGATGGTTATGCCGGTGGCTTGCATTATTGATGATTGGAGCCCTTACTACCTGATGTGCACGAGACGTCTCACCTGCATGACTTGCCTTCTGGTTTGCAGCTGTGTGTACAGTTGACGTACAAAACATCAGTGCAACGTGCTGTCCAATGTACTATTGTACTATTGTTCACAGAATATTGTGACGCACAGTCCGTGAGTAATGTGAGCTCATCTGCAGCCTGATTCCCAGCATATTCACAAGTCCTTGATTCCGGCATGGATGGCTTTTGTGTACACAAGATGCCACGGGGATGTCATGCATGCATGTGCCTGTGTTGCTCGAGGGTCCCTGTCAGGGCTCACGGAGTGTCTGTGCCAGCATGCAATTCCTCATCATAATCAACTGTCTCTTGAAAATACTTTCGCTCTCCCGTGCAAATGCACTGCCTTCACAGGCGCTCTGGGAGAGTGTCTGGGAGACTGACGTGGAGTTGGATGTGCAGGTGGCTGTTGTGGGTAAAGTCACGCACAGTGTCGTACATAACATCGTGCAGCCGGCGGCGGCGGCGGCGATGCCTTTTGGTTCGCCAACATCACCATTCCGCTGGGCGCCGCTGCTGTCCTGCTGCTTGCGGCTGCTGGTCAGGCCTGTGAGCGGCGGCGCCGCTGCTGTTGAGGGTAGAAGGCGGCAGCTGGGCCTGGACATACACAGCAGGAGGAGAAGGAAGAGGAGCATGGATACACAGCAAGCCACCCTGGCCATGCGCTCCTCCTCCTCCGCCCCCCTGCCAGGACCCCACGTGCTTGGCCTGGACGATGGGCCCTGCCGCCGGGGGCAGACGGGCCCTGTGCCTGTCGTCGGCGTCGTCATGGAGGGTGCCAAGGTGGGCTACCCCTGTGTTGAGGAGACCGTTGACTTGCCTTTGGCACCCATGCAACTGCCACCCATGCAACTGATGTGCACGCCAGACGGCAATTGTGTCTACATGGGTGTTAATGTGTGCGTGTATGCGTGTATGTGTTGCATGTGCGTACGTGTTTGTGGTTGTGTGCGTGTGGTACTGATAGGACCAAGGGAATATCAATAAGAAGTTCGTACCTGGGTTGACATTGCGTGCATGCAATGCCAAAGGCCGAGCGTAAAAGATGTTTGTGGTGCTGAGGCTGTCACACATGCACACGCATATGACGCTGCGTCGTGTGTGTTGCGTACTGTACGCAGCACAAGTGGCCGGTTGCTGCTACGTTTGCTTCATGAGTATGTGTGCGTGACACAGCACAGCACATGGAGTACGTAGCTCGCACAGAGTTCCCTTTTGACGGTGCCAACGCCACAGAATTTCTATCCTCTTGGATCACGAGCCTGAGACTGTACCCTTCTCTTCAGGCAGGTTGATACACCCTTTTGTTCAAATGTATGGTTTTAGAGAGCACTACACTCTAACAACTGAGTAACAACATGGCAGGCTGTTGTCATTGGAGGCGTGACCATTGCTGGGCTGGGCCTCATTGACATAGTGCAGGTGAGGCTGCAATCAGTGTTGTACATTACAAGGTTGGGAAGCTGCTTAATGAGTGGTGATGCGATCTGCCCAATCTCTTGACAGCTGGCATCATCAACAAAGCTTCCCGTGCTAGCCGTATCAAGACGCGACCCGGCAAATCATCGACTGGAACCCGCGCTGATCAAAGCCGGCCTCATTGACAGGCTGCCTATATTATCAGCATTGCCGCAGCGGTTTGAGGCTCTTCCAGGCAAGTGCGAAAAGGTCGTTGGTTGTATTGCAATTATTGAATGTGTGGATACTTGACATGTGTCTGTAGGGTTGTATTGCCAATGCGCGGGGTGTGATGAAGCCAAGGCGCGCGCTCTGCTGGCGGCGTGCACGCTCAAGTCCAACATGCCGGAGCCTTTGCGGGCGGCGCACATGATCGCGAGCGCTTTTGTCTTGGGAGAATCGCATGGGCGAGTGTGACACGCCCATGTGAGGCTTTTTGTGGGTACATGTCGTCAAGAGCTCGCATTCATACACGGCACCCAAGTCAACCACTAAACCCAAGTATCGGTTGGTGTCGGTAAGCATGTATCAACATTCTAGTAGCAAGCAGGTAGATAGTTGACATGTTTTGCCGCGTGCACGTGCCATTCACAACACTAACACAATTGACACGTCAAAACAAGCATGTTGCTATGTTCTGCACATGACCGTCATTGATACAAACAAGGGTAAGGCCCTTATTTGTTCGCTAGCTAGGTGACCTGGTCAACATGCATAGGAACTACAAATCCAACAATCAAGCCCGCGGCATGTGCGTGCGACCCAAACCGTGCAAGGCACAAACTTGCCATGGTCAATAACCACTGCAAACTCGTACGCATAGACAGAGAAGCTATACCCCCTGCCTTACATAACTACTTGCTGTCTTTCGCTGTTCTGCTTATTAGTAGCCATAGCTACTTTGTAAGATCTGAGGTGTGGAGTTGGTCGATGAGCATGTCTCACAACTCAGAGACATATGTACGACTCAAATCATTGCTGCCAACAACCGATTCAAGCGAAGCTTATGTAACAGGCCTGTACAACCACTCCCCGCAAACAGTCAACCTTATGCACATGCATTCTGCTTCATTGCCGGAGTCCACTACATGTGCCGCCAAATGCTTGCAGATAGCCTGGTGACCTGTACACATGTACACAAGTCCAAAGAACTACTGTGTGCCGAATATGAAACGACGTTGGCTTGCATGGGAAAGCGTGCATACGAGCGAGGATACTCGACAGCATAGTGATGCATGTGTACTAGATACTCAGCTACACATGCGCGCGCGCTATGCCGCATGGGTGTACGGAAGTATTCGGAAGTAAAGAATGGATTGCAGTGCTGGGTTCATTACACCACCGTGCAATCATGTGTACAAAAGAACATTGTCTTACATCTAGCATCAAATGCTGTAGCTGGTTTCTCAATCTGCGCGCATACACGGTAACTCCACACCATGGTTTCGCGTATCACAATGTGTATCATTTACCATTGGAAGAATACTAACAAACTACTAACAAACTAAAATAGCACTTGACTAAAGACAGCTTCTGACAAACTGCACTCAACTAAGGACACTTCTGCTAATTTGTACATCAATGTGGTCACAACAAACAATGGCATCTAAGCACAACCACACTACGCCACGGAGGTCACATTGGCAAAAACGGCCATGATCAGCTGCACACATAACCAGATGGATTAGGGTTGATGTCATATTGGCATCCAGCAGGCAACCCAAGGTAACCTTCAAGACCAGCATCAAGACCAACAACACATAACAATTGTTGGTGTTGGTGGCAACTGACCTGTATGATTGTACTGCGCGTGGTGTCCATAAACGGCACCAAGTCATTGATGAAATACGCCAATCGCGTCACCGCGAGGGGCAACAACACCGCACGCGCCTTGCTGGAGGTTGTGAGTCGTTGTGTATATGCACATATGAGGAAAAGAATACATGTTGCAGTGTTTATTGGTACCTGAAGAAGTGCGCAACCTCAGTAAAGGCCTCATGACGCAAATTGTCTTGCTCCTCCCACGACAGACCCGCGTGCTTCTTCACAAACGCACTCACGGGCTTGCACGCGTGGAACAAAAACACTGCCATCGTGTACCCGTCCACCGCCTGTGCATGCATGGGTGCAATGAGGCACGCAACTCAGCCATGGCATGCATGGCGGAAACTTTTCTCTCACTCGGATTAACTCAACATCACTGTCCGAACGCAATTGCTAGATGCACATGTACCAATGTGCATGTGTAAGCAGACATGCAGACATACATGTGCATACTTGTAAGAGTACACAAGTGCATGATTTGCTATGAATTCAACCATGCCTGTATGCACACGTTTCCATAGATGCTCGTGTCCATAGTCTGTACGCCCACATGCTCGTATAATCAAAGACCACTACACGTATAGCTGTCTGCGGGCAGGTGTGTCGGTGCACGCGCGCAGGTGCATTCACAAACATCAAGTGTATGCGCCTGTGCGTGCACACGCAGTAACTCGTCCACATGCATCGATGCATATCCTCTCAAGCACATAAAAAAGGCTTTATAGTTGTACATGCATGCATAGACAAGCATTTATACAGTAATAAATGAAAAAACTCAACTTGTGGCTGCGACCATGATTACGCGGGCATGTGCATGTGGCTCGTTGAATAGTACTGTGCATGTACATTGCAGCTGTGCAGTCGCTGCTTACCCCAAGCAGTTCGGTAAGTTTCCACCAGTCGATAGCGCGGGATTTGGCGGCGACGACGAAGACGCCATGCAGAGTGCGCACTGCGTTGACGCTCGCCAGCAAGAAGAATGCCAAACCCAGCTGCCTCATGGCTTTTATCAGCGCGTTCAGCGCATCCAAGTTGCGGTCAGAAAGCTGCGAATCAAACCAGACAGCATGTCTGCATGTGTACGCATGAAAGAGTGGGCAATCCTGTGTGCTCACTGCCACATGCCTGTGCTGGGGCGTGGGTTGGGGTGTTGGGAAATCGTGAGGCGGCGGCAGAGGTGGAGGGCTTCAGAGCTTCCTCGTCGTTGTCGTCGCTATCGTGCATGTGGGCGGGCGTGACGGCGGCGGTCTGCGCGTAGACGTGCCATGAACGCCGCCCTCGCCCTCGCCTCATGGCCTGAGCCCTGAGCACTTCTCTCCTCCTTAGCTGAGCAACAGGACCGCAGACAAACTGGGACGACAGGCTGGCAGCGACCTGGCCTGTACTAAGGAGAGCAACAGGGGCAGTAACGACGGCCGCAGCCATGCGCCCGGAGAGGAGGAATCCACCGCCAACACCGCCGCCGTCGCCCGCAGCACGTACGGCGCTCAATCACTGCTGACGTGGCAGTGATTGAACGCAGATCGTCAATCAACAATGACCAACGGGGTCGATGTCACGACGATCAGATTTCTGAATTCAAGCGCCAAGCCATTCCTGTGGCGTTCAAGCCCTCAGGAATGGCTTGGCGGTTGAATTCAAAAGTTCCTTGGTGGCTTGAACGCACAGTGTAATATATTCCTCTCGTTGTAGGGTAGAATATCAGCAGACACATTGGTGGTAATCAGGATGTCCATCATGATTACATTTATCATTGTAAACGATCCAACCATATTAATGGGTTGAGGAGTGAGATAATACACACGTCCACAGTGTTCAATTGCAAGTCTTTCGTAGATTATGTCACATATTAATACTATCTCGAAACACTTATGTATGGTCATATAGTGAGGTGCGTCATGCACCGTGCATGCATATAAGAAAACAACACTTATAACAAGCTCTTGCTATTTGTCACAGTGTGTCATCATTGAGAAAGGCTTTTACTTAGACTACATAATCACAGTGACAAGAAGGCAACTTTCAACTGCAAGTTGAGTGATTGGGGTGGGAATGTACAATGCGTTATGTGTGCAGGTCATTCCATCGGACATGTCATAAGTAATGGTCGTCAACTTGCATGCGCCATGATACAATTGCAATGCAACATCGTCCTATATGCGACATACATGCTTGTAATATAAATAGTCCAGACACGATAGCTTAGACATTGAGGGACACTTGCAAGAAGATATGATGCACATTAACAATTGTAATCTCGTGTTGGCTGCCAATTGTTGAATAATTCAAGATGCTGCAATGGCAGTGGCGTCAACATTTGGTGGACACACACTGGCGCGCTTCGCTTGATGCCTTGCATAAGCATAACTGATGCAAGTATGGTAAACTTAATGCCAATGTGTATGCGATTGCTTGCAAGTGACCGTCATGTGCTATGTCTGCTTGTAGCTTAGGCCTCGTTATTTCTCCTACGCAACAAACCATTAGCAGCGCAATGCCAATGAATGCTCTTGATCTTGTAGTGTCACGTGTTACATGCTGTGGACTTTGGGCATGAATTGATGCAATCCTCTCCGCAGTAAACCTATTGGACGCAGTTGAGAACACGGACATAAGCAAGGATGGTGGCATTGCTAGATCCCCTTCAATATAGCACCGGAACGCCAGTGCTATCTGCAGCGCCGGCACCTGCGACATGTGTACCCAACTGTGCAGCATGTACAGCAGCCCATTCATTGTGTGTTCAATCACTCGTAAAAGTGATGACATTCCCAATGATAGACTGCACTCTGCCAATTGTCTTTCCTCAACAAAATGTGACAAGCTTGCAGACAAGCAGTGCTAAGGGAGAATAGTCCAGTGAATTGCGTGCGGAAGTGTCATAGTATGCAACAAAGTAGTTGCATATCAGATGCGACTGAACTTGGGCGACTGCTCGCGCAAGTAATAGAGCTTCGCACGGCGCACTTTCCGTCTTTCTAGTATGTTAATGGAAAGCACGTGCGGAGAGTATCTGCACACAATTGTGCCGATTAGTGGCATACTTAGGAACAGTATACAATTATTGGACAACAACAGACTGGCAAGTTATGCCAAAACTTACAAAGGGAGCGTGCGCTCAATAGGGAAACCTCCAACAATGTTCCTGATGGTGAATGATGTAGCCAGGCCTTTGTTCATACGAGCAATGCAGATGCCTTTCACAGTGTACTCTCGTCGTCTATTTTCTGGCACAATCTGCATGCAGCAACTCATGAGTGGACAGCAACGGAAGTGGCAGACTGGCTGGCTCAAGCCTTCAACATAAGAACTTGATGAGAAACAAACAAGCAACGATATCACATCATGCGCCTCTACAAGTGCCTTCCAGTCAATTTCATGCCAAACGCACAGGGTGCTTGCAGGGGACAACCACTTACTATTCTGACTTCTAAGACGTCGCCTGCCTTGAAGTCAGGGTACTGCCGCTGCGCTTGCGATCGCCCCACCCACTCATTATGCAGAGTCTGCACGACGCAGTGATGATATGACTACTGATCACAACGTACAGCATGCAACGAGCAGTGGAATGCACGCTTACGTTCATAAGATGCTTCACCCTCTTGGTCATCCTCTTGCCTTTGCCATTGGTTGCCAGTGCAGAAAAAGCCGGGGTCCAGTTTTCTGAAACAAGTATCTTATGCGTAAGAGATAAGTTATGGCAAACACGAATCCACATGCCAATGTGTCAGCGACAACACGCTTCACATGCATCTTGCACACTTCTTTTCTCAGATCGCATGTCGCCTAAATGCCAGACATATAGTTTGAGAGTCAAACTGTAAGTGATTGCGCAGACAATTTGTTGATTAGCATGCAAAACAGTGCGGCAAAAATGCACGCTTACGTACTCATTGTAATGCCAACTGCCTTTGCGCAATAACTCGGTGCAAAGCCAAGCCCATCACTCCCTGCGTTGCAAGCAAACCTGAGAGGGGGCTGCTAGACGCCTGTGGCGCGGCAGAAGTGGCCGGCGACGAGGTGTCGGCGGCGGCGGGCGTGGGGGAGGACGAAGATGATGATGAGGTGGCTGCGCAGCGCCACGACCAGCCCGCCGCAGCTACGGCCTGCGGCAAGCAGCCTCTGAACGCAATGCTCTCAGCCAGAGCTTGCCCCTGAGGCCTCCCCGGCACCCCGGCCGCCGCGCAGCGCCATGCAGCGCTCGCCACGCGGAGCATTGTTGACAACGACAAGGATAAGGGCGCCAGGAGCCTTGCCGCCCCGCCGTCTACCACTCAGGAGGCGGCGACGGCGACGATGTCATCCGTAGCATTGTTGATGGCAGCGAGGTTAAAGGGCACGCCGCTGGAGACATGTACATACGGTAACAAGTTCATATAATGTTGATGTATGTGATCAGCATGCTGAAGTACATGATGGCCATGGCTGTTTGATGGAGCATCTACTTGTTCCTGAATGCCACCATCTTGATACTATTTGTATGAAAATTGTGCATATATGCGAATGTTTGTAAGAATTAAGCAAGTGCACAATATGATTAAATTATATATATAGAGAGAGATATTACCATCTTTCAACATGTGTGGGCGTGAGGCTATTAGCATTGTGTTACGAACACCGGCGTATAACGTGGTCGGCACTCAAGAAGCCTTTACATGTAGATATTTTATTATATTAACTTAAAAGGCATCATGCAGCACAATCATGAAGGTCTTACATTCGGAGTTGGCAAACCGTCTGATGAGTTGGTTATACACACATAACAAGTATTGATATTTTTATTATGCTTATATTAAGCCCCGCATACTTGATTGCTTTCATAATCGCCTTTGTGAATGCATGCTGTGACAATTGTGCACACATATATAATACATCAGATTTACTTATTCATGCATGCTATTACTTACATGGCCATAGTCATCAAATTATAATGGATACCGTTGCATTTTAAGCAACATAATGATGCCATTTCGGATTCTTTTGCTACCTAGAGTTCAGGACGGCATTCTTCAGGCTCCGAGTACCGTATTCACCCGTATAGAAGCCCCCCCCCCTAATTCAAACACCCCCAGCAAAAAAGGGTGGGGGGCTTGTGTAAATACTTACAAGCCCCCCCGACTGTTTACAAGCCCCCCTTTACACATTAGTGTCTTTGTTCGACATGTGAATGGTACACAAACATCATTTCATGACATACATATCATTAACCGGGTCATATCAACATGAATGCAATGCAGAATAAGCATCACATCATGTGCATGTCCTACACCTCCTCACCATCTGAATCAGTTAGGCTCTCACTATCACTACTACTGATCTCATGCACTAGAGCACTACACCCAGCATGTGATGCTGACTTGGAGGCCGGCCTCTGCTTCTCGATATGCTCTGCGCGCTCGTTCTCCCCATCCTCAAGGGCTTGCTGCTCTTCAAGGGGCAACTCATCACGAGTCAGAAGCTCATCACCATTCTGCTCACCACCCGCAGCGATATGCTCTTCGACAATGTCGTCCTCGCTGCCGTCCATGGCATGGCTCAGTCCACACTTGACAAATGCTTGCTTGATGAGGTCAACTGGTATCTTCTCCCAACTTCTGCGCACCCAGTCGCACAGCTGTCTTTCAGTTGGATGGCGTTGATGTCCAGCCGGAGTGAAGGTGTGCTGGCTAGGGTCAGCCATCCACATGGTGAACTGCACAATGCCCATGTCAACACTGCAACTGTACAATGCATACACTGTCAACACAACATGTTAAGCAACCCACCTCAGCACGCATCAGAGCCTTGAAGGGCTTGTTGATTGACACGTCCAGCGGCTGAACGATTGAAGTTAGTCCACCAGGAATGACCGCCATGTCAATGCGCGCGTGAAGAGCATCCGCCTTCACGCTGTCACACAAATGGGCACCAAAGCTATCCCACACCAGCAGCGCGCGCTGACCGAACACCTAAAAATACACACGCATGCATGCGTGTGAACATTGATATGAAACATGTATCACCGAGCAGACATGTAAGCAACCAGTACCGACCTGTTTAGAGCGTGTTCTCAACACCTCTTAAACATACAGCCGCGACAAGTCTTCGTTCATCCACCCCTTTGGATTGGCCCACACAATGACTCCTACCGGCTTGAGATCCCGTGGCACGGCTGCACGCTTGAAGATAATGACTAGAGGCAACTTCGAACTATCGGCCGCACACCCAAGCACAACTGTCATGTTCTTCTTTTCATGACCAGTCCCCTTCACATGCACATCTCTACTACCGCATTGGTTGATCGTGGTGCCCGCCATGAGGTTGTATGGCATGGGCGTTTCGTCCACGTTCAAGATGGTTGGCAATGCGTACTTCTTCGAAGCGCGCATGATTGTGACATAGCACCGACAAGCATCTACCTTTTCAACGCAGTCTTTGGGCAGGCACTGGGCAACTTTGGTGCGTCTTCTCGTCACCAAGTCATGCCGTTTCATGAAGCGGCGGAGCCACCCCAACGATGTCGTCATGTTGACGTGCTCCGCTGTAGCATGCTCCTCATTCTAGCGTTTGTGCAGCTTGCACGCATGCTCCTGTCAAGCATAGCATGCACTAGGGCATTGCATTTAATGCACAACAAACAACAAGCAGTCACGCAACCAACTTGTGTGCGGACCCGAACCAAAGGCGCGGTGACAGCTAATCCTTTTGTGCGTTGATTCATTACAAAGTTCATGCACTCCTCGTCAGTCTCAGAAGCTAAAACTGCCATGTTTCCACCTTTCAACAGAAACCGCACTTGAAAAGTGCCTGCAATGTCAACTTTATTCTCTACCCATCTATGCAAGCTTTGTGTGGAGACGCCTGTCTTGCGTGATACTTCTTTCTTTGTCCACCCTTGTTCCAGTAGTCGCAACACTTTTTGCTACACGCAAACACAAAGGGTGGGTTTGTGCAGTCAGAGGTGAGGAGAGAGTGAAAGGTGAGAGAGTGGGAGATGTATGTGCAGATGAGCAGGTATTGATGAGATAAAGGGTGGAGAGTGAAAGGTGAGAGAGGAGGAGATGAACGTGCAAATGAGCAGGTGTTGCTGAGAGGGTGGAGAGTAAGAAAGGGAGAAGGCAAACTAGAGTGCAAGTGTCGACGTTAATGCAGTACACGTGCATAGAAGCAGAACAGAGGAGCAAGAGAGCAGATGATCACAAGTACAGGTGAGTAGTAATGCAGCACAAGTGCATTGCAGTGCAGACACGTACTTTTTGCCAATTCGTAAACTGGTTGCGCAAGTCTCGCTTCCCTTTCTGCGCTCCACGCTCTGGATGGAGCTCTTTGCGACCAACGCCAGCAGGGCGCTCACCGCCAGCATGGCAAGCTGCCACATCCGCCTCACATGCGGCTGCAGCGGCAGCAGATGCAGCGGCGGCAGCAGCAGCGGCGGCAGTTGCTGCGGCCGCGGCTGCTTGCGCCTCCTCAGCTAGCTTAGCCGCTGCTCTCCTCGCCTCCTGCCTCAAGCCGGCCATGCCAACCACGCCGCCGCCGCCGTGATTTTGGCCTGGGCCGCCCAGGCTGGGCGCAGTTAGCGCCGCCACACGTAACTGAGTGACGAGCGCGCGAGTTATGTCACTCGCAAGCACATCTGCTGGTCAATTACAAGCCCCCCCATACCATGAAAAGCCCCCCTATTACGAGCCTCCCTGGCAAGAAAGGGTGGGGGGCTTCCATAAAAGGGGGGGCTTCTCACATGGCGTCTGCAGTGCGTGCCGTTCACGGCACAAGCAGTCAACTTCTTCAGCGCAGACGGCACAACCAGGCTGTGCCGTCGGGACTTCCTGGTTGAAAAAGCCGTCCGCGGTCGGTACGCAGACTACAGTCTTGTGCCGACATCGGCGCCTTTGCTGCCTTGTGCCATTGACGACACAAAACAGTTCAAGCTGAAGTCAGCACATCAGAGCTGCCGCCGTGATTGGTACAAGGTTCCAAATCCCGATCACGGCACGAGACCAGCGATCCATTGACGGTTCGCGACTCATTGTGCCGCTACCGGTGCAAAAAAGTTTTGCCGAGAGCGGCTTAGTGGACTTGTACCGTAGCAAAGCAGCAGCCTTCTCTCCTCCTGCGCTGTGACCGGCAGCGGATTACAGCAGTGGCTTGGTCGGTACGAGTGTGTTGTGCCGAGAACGGCACAACACACTCGTACCGACCAGCAGCCTTGGAGCTGAGCTGAGTTGGGCCGGAGCTCAAGCTGAGCTGCAAGCTTGGAGGAAGAGAAGGAGGCGGCGGCGTGAGCTGCTGCTGCTGAGTTACTTGGAGAAGCCTGTGGCGTGAGCTGGTGCTGCTGCTGCTTGTTGAAGGACTAGCATGCACATGTAGTTAAGGCAAGCATAGACACACAGAGACAGAGCTACCGCCACCAGAGCATACACAAGTCACATCACATTCATCTATTACAAGTTGTCCGCTGGTTCTTATACCAGCCAGTTACACACACGTCTACGTTTGCAATCACTGCGTAAGCTATACTCAGCCTTTTGACGCGCTCTAAGCTGCGTTGTCTTTCTTACAACCAGAGCTTTCCAACAAGCTTATACACGCCCAATATGAGTAAGTATACGCGGAGATACGAAGCAGTTAGTAAGGCTTCTGTCTGGAGTCCGGAGTCTGGTCCGACGACGCCATCTTGCTAAGTCCGGACCTAGTGCTCGTCCTTACGACCTTCTACTCCTGTGTGGAGGGTTGATACTGATCGTATGTAGGAATGACTCTCAACACTCCCACGCGAGCAGCTTGACCTCCAACGCTTGCTCCTGTAGTCAAACACAAATGCCAAGTCCTGCGCAACAAGTCTTGAACTTGAGCGGTGACAATGGCTTTGTCATGAAGTCCGCCAGCATGCCCTCAGTGTTGCAGTACTGGAACTCCACCTCCGTCCTTGTGACTCTGTCACGCATAAAGTGATGCATGACATCAATGTGCTTCGTCCTTGCCGAGGCGATAGGGTGCTTCAACAACTTGATGGCTCCTTGGTTGTCACAGTTGATGACGATGCACGCCATGGGGTGCTCCAAGTCTGCCATGAGCTTGCGAAGCCAGAGTGCCTCCTTCACTGCTGCTGCCGCTGCCATGTACTCAGCCTCTGATGTAGATGCTGCTGTTGTTGGCTGCAGCCTGCTGTTCCAGCTCACCACGCCTCCGTTCAGCTTGAAGACGTAGCCTGTAGTGGACCTCCTGCTGTTGAGGTCACCAGCAAAGTCCGAGTCGCAGTAGCCCTCCAACTCAGTGCTCCCGCTCCCAAACTTGATGCCAACTGTTGCGCTCCCAGCAACATAGCGTAGTACTCCCTTTGCTGCTCTCCAGTGCTCCATGCTCGGTGCAGACATGTAGCGAGCAAGTACTCCCACAGCATGTGCAACATCGGGACGTGTGCACACTGCCAGATAGAGCATGCTGCCTACCAGCTCACCATATGGATACTGAGCCTTGTCGAGTACCTCCTCATCCTTTGCCTTGATGAGGGCAGTGCCAAGTGCCAACGGTGTGGTCTTGGTCTTCGCTTCAGTGAGCCCAAACTTGGTGACGAGTCTTCTCACCATCTGCTCCTGACTGATCTTGATTGTGCGAGCCGCCCTGTCGCGCTCAATCACCATGCCAAGGAACCACTTGGCCTCTCCAAGATCACGAACTGAGAATGCTTGCTGTAGAGCAAGTTTCGTCTCCTGCAGGTGGTGCACCTGCCTGGCGGTGATGATGATATCATCAACATACACGAGCAGCCAGACCTTGTTGTCTGCATGGATGAAGAGCCCAGGGTCTGCAGAGGATGCGGTGAAGCCAAGTGCCTCCAGCTCCTTGGTGAGCTTGATGTGCCACATACGCGGTGCCTGTCGCAGCCCGTACAGTGCCTTGATCAGCTTGCACGCTGTGCCTCTCTCCCCTTCTTCATATCCAGGTGGTTGCTCGATGAAGATCTCCTCCTCCAGCTCTCCGTAGAGGAAGGCAGTCTTCACATCCAGGTGATGCAGCTCTAGGTCTTCAGCAGCAACCATAGCTAGCAGTGCACGGAAGGTGGTATGCTTACTTGCAGGTGCAAACACTTCGTTGAAGTCCACACCTTCCTGCTGCAAGAAGCCCTTTGCCACCAGTCTTGCCTTGTAGCGCTCAATGTTGCCCTGACCATCACGCTTCACCTTGAAGACCCATTTCACTGGAATGGTCTTCACTCCTTGCGGTAACTGCTCCAGTGACCAAGTGTTGTTGGCATGGAGTGACGCAATCTCCTCGTCCATAGCACGCTGCCATTGCTCCGCATCTGGTGCTAACAATGCCTCCTCGTAGGTGCTTGGCTCCTCATTCTGCACACTGGCGACGTGTGCCTTGTGTAGGAAGTCAGGTGCCTTTCTCTCCCTCACTGGGTATCTCCGAGCTGCGTGCTCCTGCTGCAGGTGCGACTGCTTGTCTGCTACAGTGGAGTCCTGCTCACCCTTATCGTCGATGATGGCCTTGCCTGTAGCCTCCACTGTTTCAGGATGCTCCGGCTGTGCTTCATCTTCAGGAAAGAAGCCTGCTTCTGGTTGTGATAATCCCTCGTGGAAAACCACCTCTCTGCTCACGATGATCTTCTGAGTGTCCTCGAGCAAGATCCTGTAAGCCTTGGAACCCGGTTCATAGCCAACGAAGATGCCCTTCTTGCTGACCGGCTCCAGCTTGTGCCTGAGCTGTTTAGGCACTAGTGCATATGCCGTGCATCCAAACACACGCATACCACTCACATCTGGTGTGGCTCCATAGAAGTGCTCCCACGGAGTCTTCTGCTCTGAGCTCACCGGAGACCTGTTGCGGATGTAGTTGGCAGTGAGTACCGCCTCCTTCCACAAACTGTCTTCCATCTTTGTGTCGTTGAGCATGGCTCGAACACGCTCCAAGAGTGTCCTGTTGAGGCGTTCAGCTGCTCCATTCTGCTGCGGGGTGTAGGGTGCCGTTGTCTCGTGGCGTATGCCCTTGCTGGCGAAGAACTCCTTCAACTCCTTGTTGATGTACTCCCCTCCTCGATCACTCCTCATTGCCTTCATCTTGTTGCCAGACTGCGTCTCCAACAAGGCCACAACTGTGCGCACAGCTCCAGCAACTTCTGACTTGAGCGTCAATGGAAAGATGATGGACAGCTTGCTGTAGTCGTCGAGGAATGTAGCAAAGTACCTGGCCCCTCCCTTCGCCACAATGCGCATAGGGCCACAGACATCCATGTGCACAAGCTCGCAAGGATGCTGACTGCTAGAAGAGGATGATGGGAATGGCATAGCATGCTGCTTTGCAACCAGGCATGGTTCACAAAGTGCACCTGATGCTGTCTTGAGTTCTTCTGTGCTGAGATGGATGCCCTTGACCATCTTCTCAGCGACAAGGCGAGTGAGGTTGACGTAGCTGAGATGCCCGAACCTTCGATGCCACAATGTTGGCGACTCCTTGTCCTTCACCACCATGGCTTGAATGTCTCTGTCTTGAGGCTGCTCCACGTGGTAGAGCCCTCCCGGATCAGCGATTCCAACCATGTGCACGACCCCATCAAGGATGACTGAGCAGCCACCCTTCCGAAATAGGATCTCCGCGCCTAAGCGCTCCGCAACCCTCACAGAGAATAGACTCGCAATAGCCTTAGGAACATGCAGGACGTTGCGTAACAACACCTCGCGTAGTGTGTTACCAACCTTGCACTGGAGTCGCACGTTGCCAACTCCCTCAGCCACCAGTACTTCGCCACCGAAGCCCGCCACCTTGATTGTGGACGTCAGCTTCCTGTAGCCCTCCATCACCTCCTTGTTTGGTGTGAGATGACGATCGCAGCCAGAGTCCACCACCCAGAAAGCTGTGCCCGCCCTCGAACTGGATGCAGTGAAGGCGACATGTTTCTCCTTGTGTTGGTGCTCGTTGCCGCTGTTGCTGGTGCTTGCTCTAGGTTGCCCCTGTTGTTTCCTCCTACAGTCCTTCACAATGTGCCCCTTCCAACCACACCAGTGGCATGTGAGGTCTTTGTGACGAGGATTGCCTGGCTTGTTGCCCTTGTACTTCTCTTCATGGTTGCTCTTCTTTGCGTGCTTGCCGGTGTAGAAGGCGACGGCATCAGCTTGCTCGTCCTTCTTCACAACCCTCTGCTCCACGGTGAGCAGCTTCGGTAGCACATCGTCCAACGTCAACTCCGATGATGACGTCTCCAGCAGGGTTGCGACGACCTCGTACTCTGCTGGTAGCCCTGCAACAATGGCCAGCACTACCTCCGTCTCCCCCATGTTGTGGCCGACGTTGATGAGGTCCGCCCACAGCTCTCTCGCGCGCGCAACATACTTTGTGATGGGTTCTGCTGCCTCCTTCCTGAGTGCGCTGAGCTGCTTGCGTAGATGCAACTTTCTGGCATTGTTCTTGGCTCTGAAAACGGCTGATAGCTTTTCCCAAGCTTGTCTACCATCTTCACATGCAGTGAGCATGGGAAAGTGATGCGGTTTGCTGTTCAACACAAGCAAAGAGTGTGCTTCTGCTGAATGCTCTGACCACACAGTGTTCGCTCCTGGTGTTGGTGGTGGTGCCTTCGGATCAACGTACTTCCACACCTTCTTGTGGATGAGCAAGGCCTTCATCTCCACGCACCATGTGTTGTAGTTGTCGGTGTCCAGCTTTGCAATCTGCCCCTTGTCGTAGGTCGCCTCCATTTCTGTCGAGCCTGCCTTTCTTGCAGTTGACACCCAAGGCTCTGCTACCAACAAGCTACCGTAGTGTAGAACTACTATGCACACAAGCTAGTCTCACACTCCTCAAGCGTAGTGTGGGCCCATAACCTGTTGAAGGACTAGCATGCACATGTAGTTGAGGCAAGCATAGATACACAGAGACAGAGCTACCGCCACCAGAGCATACACAAGTCACATCACATTCATCTATTACAAGTTGTCCGCTGGTTCTTATACCAGCCAGTTACACACACGTCTACGTTTGCAAGCACTGCGTAAGCTATACTCAGCCTTTTGACGCGCTCTAAGCTGCGTTGTCTTTCTTACAACCAGAGCTTTCCAACAAGCTCTTACACGCCTAATATGAGTAAGTATACGCGGAGATACGAAGCAGTTAGTAAGGCTCCAGTCTGGAGTCCGGAGTCTGGTCCGACGATGCCATCTTGCTAAGTCCGGACCTAGTGCTCGTCCTTACGACCTTCTACTCCTGTGTGGAGGGTCGATGCTGATCGTATGTAGGAATACTCTCAACACTCCCACGCGAGCAGCTTGACCTCCAACGCTTGCTCCTGTAGTCAAACACAGATGCCAAGTCCTGCACAACAAGTCTTGAACTTGAGTGGTGACAATGGCTTTGTCATGAAGTCCGCCAGCATGCCCTCGGTGTTGCAGTACTGGAACTCCACCTCCTTCCTTGTGACTCTGTCACGCACAAAGTGATGCATGACATCAATGTGCTTCGTCCTTGCCGAGGCGATAGGGTGCTTCAACAACTTGATGGCTCCTTGGTTGTCACAGTTGATGACGATGCACGCCATGGGGTGCTCCAAGTCTGCCATGAGCTTGCGAAGCCAGAGTGCCTCCTTCACTGCTGCTGCCGCTGCCATGTACTCAGCCTCTGATGTAGATGCTGCTGTTGTTGGCTGCAGCCTGCTGTTCCAGCTCACCACGCCTCCGTTCAGCTTGAAGACGTAGCCTGTAGTGGACCTCCTGCTGTTGAGGTCACCAGCAAAGTCCGAGTCGCAGTAGCCCTCCAACTCAGTGCTCCCGCTCCCAAACTTGATGCCAACTGTTGCGCTCCCAGCAACATAGCGTAGTACTCCCTTTGCTGCTCTCCAGTGCTCCATGCTCGGTGCAGACATGTAGCGAGCAAGTACTCCCACAGCATGTGCAACATCGGGACGTGTGCACACTGCCAGATAGAGCATGCTGCCTACCAGCTCACCATATGGATACTGAGCCTTGTCGAGTACCTCCTCATCCTTTGCCTTGATGAGGGCAGTGCCAAGTGCCAACGGTGTGGTCTTGGTCTTCGCTTCAGTGAGCCCAAACTTGGTGACGAGTCTTCTCACCATCTGCTCCTGACTGATCTTGATTGTGCGAGCCGCCCTGTCGCGCTCAATCACCATGCCAAGGAACCACTTGGCCTCTCCAAGATCACGAACTGAGAATGCTTGCTGTAGAGCAAGTTTCGTCTCCTGCAGGTGGTGCACCTGCCTGGCGGTGATGATGATATCATCAACATACACGAGCAGCCAGACCTTGTTGTCTGCATGGATGAAGAGCCCAGGGTCTGCAGAGGATGCGGTGAAGCCAAGTGCCTCCAGCTCCTTGGTGAGCTTGATGTGCCACATACGCGGTGCCTGTCGCAGCCCGTACAGTGCCTTGATCAGCTTGCACGCTGTGCCTCTCTCCCCTTCTTCATATCCAGGTGGTTGCTCGATGAAGATCTCCTCCTCCAGCTCTCCGTAGAGGAAGGCAGTCTTCACATCCAGGTGATGCAGCTCTAGGTCTTCAGCAGCAACCATAGCTAGCAGTGCACGGAAGGTGGTATGCTTACTTGCAGGTGCAAACACTTCGTTGAAGTCCACACCTTCCTGCTGCAAGAAGCCCTTTGCCACCAGTCTTGCCTTGTAGCGCTCAATGTTGCCCTGACCATCACGCTTCACCTTGAAGACCCATTTCACTGGAATGGTCTTCACTCCTTGCGGTAACTGCTCCAGTGACCAAGTGTTGTTGGCATGGAGTGACGCAATCTCCTCGTCCATAGCACGCTGCCATTGCTCCGCATCTGGTGCTAACAATGCCTCCTCGTAGGTGCTTGGCTCCTCATTCTGCACACTGGCGACGTGTGCCTTGTGTAGGAAGTCAGGTGCCTTTCTCTCCCTCACTGGGTATCTCCGAGCTGCGTGCTCCTGCTGCAGGTGCGACTGCTTGTCTGCTACAGTGGAGTCCTGCTCACCCTTATCGTCGATGATGGCCTTGCCTGTAGCCTCCACTGTTTCAGGATGCTCCGGCTGTGCTTCATCTTCAGGAAAGAAGCCTGCTTCTGGTTGTGATAATCCCTCGTGGAAAACCACCTCTCTGCTCACGATGATCTTCTGAGTGTCCTCGAGCAAGATCCTGTAAGCCTTGGAACCCGGTTCATAGCCAACGAAGATGCCCTTCTTGCTGACCGGCTCCAGCTTGTGCCTGAGCTGTTTAGGCACTAGTGCATATGCCGTGCATCCAAACACACGCATACCACTCACATCTGGTGTGGCTCCATAGAAGTGCTCCCACGGAGTCTTCTGCTCTGAGCTCACCGGAGACCTGTTGCGGATGTAGTTGGCAGTGAGTACCGCCTCCTTCCACAAACTGTCTTCCATCTTTGTGTCGTTGAGCATGGCTCGAAAACGCTCAAAGAGTGTCCTGTCGAGGCGTTCAGCTGCTCCATTCTGCTGCGGGGTGTAGGGTGCCCTTGTCTCGTGGCGTATGCCCTTGCTGGCGAAGAACTCCTTCAACTCCTTGTTGATATACTCCCCTCCTCGATCACTCCTCATTGC
>RHPI01003762.1:8664-58929 GCA_009103225.1 Chlorokybus atmophyticus
CCACCCACCCACACACACACATCATTTTCCCTTGTGACAGGACGCCAGCACCACCCACAAGCGCGTGGTCCACTACACCTCCTCCGACCCCCACAAGATCGCCAACGCCGCCGTCCTGGTAACGCAACACACACTGGTACTATGATATCAGTACTCCCACTCCACTCCACACCAACACTCGCTCCCCTCCCCAGGTGGGTTGTTTCCTGGTCCTCGAGCGCGACCTCCCCCCCCGGGTGGCGTACGAGCCGCTGAGCCGATTCGCGCCCTACGCGCCGTTCAGGGACCCGGGAGTGGGGCAGAGCGGGTTCGATCTCACAGTGCTCCATTGCCTTGAGGTGGGGGGCATAACGTTTGCAAGGCACGGCAACGAATGAATGAATGCTGATGTCCAACTGGATGGCTGAGAGGTCCCTCTGTGCAGGCTGTGCAGAGGGCCAAGAGCGCGGGATGGCTCAACCTCAAGACGTTCAACGCGCAGGAGTACGAGTTCTATGAGCAGGTGAGCACAGCTGATAAGGTCGCGAATTCTCGCAACGAATGGAAAAAGAGGTTCATGAACGCGATATGAGACTGATGCATTCAATGACTAGTGACAGAGATGCATGACCGAGTGATCGGGTTAGCGGTACAGCATTGCATGCGTTGATGGGAGATGATTGACCGTATGTCACTCAGTGAGTGACTGAAGCTGTTTGGTTGATTGACTGGACTGAGATTGTTGATGGGCAGGTTGAGAATGGGGACCTCAACTGGATTGTGCCAAAGAAACTGCTGGCATTCAGCGGGCCTTCAGCAAGGCGAGCAGAGGTGAGACACACGCACACACACGCGCACGCGCGCGGAATCAGTCAACAAGTCCACCATCCCCAAGACAGTCTGCTAACTACTCACTACTGGATGCATTCTCTCACTTGACTGACTTCTGTGTCTGATCAGTTCTACGGCTACCGATCGCTGGTGCCGGAAGACTACATTCAGTACTTCAAGCAGGTACACACCACTGCTGCCTCAGCCCACACGCGTGTGACAGACACACATACACACGTATGTGTCTGCCCATTGCTTTCGGTTAATCAAAACGGTTACTCAGTCTGGAGTCTGTGCGGTGGTCCGGTTGAACAAGCGTGTTTACGACCGTCGGCGCTTCGCTGACCACGGTTTGCGCCACTACGACCTTTACTTCCCTGACGGCAGGCAAGACACTACTTGCATGCATCCGAACACATGCGGCGCATTTACATTCTGTGTCCAACATACGTGCGATTGTCCCAACAGTTGTCCGTCGGAGAGTCTGTTGAGGAGGTTTCTGGAGTTGGCCGAGTCGGAAACGGGCGCACTCGCAGTTCACTGCAAGGTGCGTTGATGAGTTGGGATGCGTGTATGATGACTATGTGTGTATGATTATGTGTGTATGTGGACACATAAGCGCACAGGCACACGCATGCATCCGCGTGCACGCACATGCATGCACGCACACATACGTGGCACCTGTTGACACGCATGCCACTCATGCAAGCGTATTGTCTCTGTCATTCTTACAACCAACAACAGGCTGGGTTGGGGAGGACGGGTGTGCTTATTGGTTGTTACATCATGAAGCATTACGGCTTCACGGCCACTGAGGTGAGAAACTTGATCCATAACTATAAAAATCCCTTGCTATGCATCACATGTTGGGTTGAGTGTGTGTGAAGAAATGTACAAGTGTTTATACTGTGTGGTCTGTGTGTGCAATTGCAGGCGATTGGGTACCTGCGCATAATGAGGCCCGGGATGGTTATCGGCCCGCAGCAGCAGTTCTTGCAATCCATGCAGGAGATCATGCGAGCAGAGGTACAACAACATGTGATTGCATTGCATCTGTGCCACAGTACACTTTACACAAGAACAGGTCCTACACACGCACACGCGCACGCACGCGCGAGACAAGTATGTCCTTGCAGGGTGAGCGATTTCGGGCTGACGGGGGATCCGCGCGGATATCTGCGTCTCCAACAAGCACAGCGCAGATGTCAACCGCTACGGCATCGCTATCGGAACAACCCACAGTCACCACCACCACCACCATTAACAATAGCAACAGCAACACTTTATCTACCGCCTCATCACCGATGAAACCCCTGCGCTCCGGCACCCACCCAACGATCATGGCAAGTAGTGCAAGCACTCTAACCCCCAACAACACCACTGACCTGCTAAAAAACCAATCCATATGTGACAACATACCCACATACCCACATTCCCACATACCCACATATACACATATGCAGCCTTTGCGTGTTGGTCGGTCTCTGCCGATGCCTCTCTCGACCGCTCTCAGCAACCCGCTGCGCTCGTCCATGCCGTCGACATTGGCAACGTCGGCGGCGGCGATGTCGGTGTCGGCGTCTGGGCTGATGAGGAGCGGCGCCGCAGCATCGCAGGAGGTATGTGTGTGTTGGTGTGAGGTTTGTTGTGTGCATGTGCATGTGCGTTCGCGTGTACGCGCGTGTGTGCATGTGGGTGGGTGCGTGGGTGGGTGGGCACGCATGCACATGCGTACACGCCTATGCATGCCTGCATGCGTGTGCGCGTGCGTGCATACATGTGTGTATAGGAGCGAGCCAACGCGCGTGCACACGTGCGTGCATACCTTTGTATTTGTTTGCCCACGCGCGCTCATAATCTCATCATGTTGATGTTGGGCTGCTTGTTCAGGATGAGAGAGGAGTGGGCAGCGCAAAGGGCGCTGTGTTGCATGCATCGGAGTCGATGCGCACACCGCGCACGCGGATGCTTGACGTTGGCAGGTATGACTCGTGTGTTGGGGTGGTCCTTATCCGTGCATGTACGCGCGTGTGCATGTGTGCGTGCATGCGTCCGTGTACCAGAAATGGATGTGTCCATGTGTGGGCGTGTGTCTGTATGGGTGCTCATAGCCCACATGAACGGCTTGATGATGAGCGACAAAATGTGACACACACACACACACACACGCGCGTCATGTAATTGTTCGCGCATTGCCATCAGGAGGCCCAAAACGACCTCTTCTCCCTTGCACGGGAGGGAGCGTGACATGTTGGTTGTGCGGGCGGCGCCGACGACAGCCACGCGTGCCAACAGCATGAACAGTGCCAGCAATAGCGGTAGCACCACTGGAGCGCTGCAAAGGGACATCACCAACACCGCCAACAACAACAACAGCAACAACAACATTGCGAGCAAGTATGTGCTCGACCCCAAAGTTGTCAACCCGCAGCGATTTGTCAACGCCGCAGGCCAACCGCGAAAGGTTTGTGCGAGTGCGCTTGAGCGTGCTTGAACGTGTGTGTGTGTGTGTGTGAGCGCGCACCTGTGTGCATGGGCGTGTATGTATATGGGCGCGCGCAAGATTACTTTTGCGGACTCCACGATGTGTGCTGTCTGTAACAAGCTTGGCACTGAGATCTGTTATTGAGCCCGAGTCTGGACATGTGCATTCAGTTGCTGTACATTCATCTACATGCATACGCACGCGCATGCGCACACGCGCAAACTCAAGCAAACATATTTATGTTCAGGTCCCGGCATCCCCGGGGGGAACGGGTGGCCTCCCCAATTCCTTCAATCGGCGTGGTTCTGCGCCGACATCATCAACAACAACATCTTCAACATGCGGTCCGAGAGGCGGCGGTTTCGTGCGGAACATGCGTGGTCACCGAGCCATTGCGGCAGCCAACCCGTGTTTTGTTGGACTCGGGGAGAGATGAGAAGAGAGGAGATAGTGGTTTTGTGGGGTTGGGTTGGGTTGGTGAGGAGAATAAAGTGGACAGTTAGCGTGTGACGTGGTGTTGTTGTTGCAAATGTAGCAAAGTTGATGTGTTGATGTGTTTCGGAAGCTACTACACTAGCGGTATTGTTGTGTTGTAAGAGGAGTCATAAAGTTGTGTATGGCATACACTCGAAGGTGCAAGCCATAATAATGTGTTCTAGTGCAAAAGTATGCGGTTTGCGTCAACTGGCAAGTGACTTGGCGAGAAGTGTAAGGCAAATTTAACTCCTTGCGCAACTTATGATTAGAAGATAAATACATATTATGCCGATGATCTGATTACAATTTGTATGCATTGCTATAGTGTTGTAGTAATGCTGATGATGCATGCTAGCAAGCATAGTTAAGTTGTGATGTGCATTGCTGTTGTACTGGGCTTGTGGTGCTTGGTTACTGTTATGGCTTTGACGTTGAGACCTTCTGAACGTTTGATATAATATATGTATACAGGGAGTGTATATAAAGGGTATGGTACTATGTGTGTTAACCATATCAATGTGAATTCGTAATGTGATCTTACCGCGCTGATTGCCATTGAATTGCACATTAACTCACCCGCTTATCACCCCCAATAGCTCTTGCATTGACAGTTTGTGACACACGCACACACTGACATGCTGGCAGCATCACATAGCTAAATCAGTACGATCTCTCAACATCAAACATGGCCACAATTTCACACACCGATTGTATAACGACCACTCACTCTGCTTTCTGTAATGATGAGGAAACCTTGACAATTACATAAATGCATCAGACGGAAGCAAACACCTCCTGTAAATTCCACACGCCATTTCCAACCCACTATACATCCTTGGAAACAATCAGATCCAACTCTATACACAAACACAAAACCTCATGTTCAGTAGACACAGTGTTGTGTCTCACCACAACACTGTGCCTACTAAGTCCCAAAATGCTCACCTACAATCACAAGGCTTCGGTGGTAGCGAGCAACCTTTTCACAATCCGCTGCAACGCCTGCGCGCTCGGCCCACTCTGCTCTCCGACAAAACAGGACCTCCCTTCTTCCGCCGCGCGTCCGAGCGTCGGATCCATCGGCACGCGTCCGAGGAACGGCACGCCGAGCTCCTCCGCCATGGCCTCGCCGCCGCCGCGGGTCGAGTGGAACACGTCCGCGCACGCCACGCAGGTGTCCAGCAACTGAGGGGCAACCTGGCGGAGGTGAGAAAGGATTTCCGACGTCACGTCATGATGAGCACCACCTGAGACAAGTGCGTGGATGGTCAGTTTAGCGAGTGCACACAAGGGACGCATTGTCACCTACTGTCTCATCGCTGCGACATGTTGATGACTTGAGGGCATGCAGCAAAAGGTGGCATGTGCAATTGCAACTGCAGCAACAGGCGTTCAATTGGGCGTTGCTGCATGCAATAACATTGCAATGCACTCAGCTGAAGTAGCCAAACAAGGAGTCCATTGCCTCAGTTAGTTCATCCATGCACACCATGTATGTGTGCATCCGCTCGCGCGCGCGGGCATAACTTCGCCTCGCAATAAGGAAGCCAGCAACCTTGCAAGATCCAATGCATGACACCCAAGCGTGCTTACCCGATGTGTCTTGAAACCGAAGTTGCGACAGCTTCACTTGCAGCTCGCTCATGTTCTCGACGACCCCGAGCACGCGTATGCCCACCTTCTTGCAGAAGTTGATCTCTTTCCTGACATCGATGATGGACACCTCCTGCGGGGTGGTGACGATGACCGCCCCGTCCACATTCGTGGCCTTCAGGTACTGCGCGATGGAGATGTGCTCGTCTGAAGTGCCAGGCGGAGCTGCCATGACATGACATCGATCAGAATGTTGCTATGTGTGCCACAGATGGACACGCGCATGCGTGTTTGTAAGCATGCGTGTGCTTGTGTGCGTGTACATGCGGGTACTCTGACATTGAAACATGTACTCACTTACCAGACTTGTGTGTTCACATGAGAGCATGCACTAGCACACATGACAAACGCAGCATGTGCGCGAAAACATTCGTGCGTGCATGTGCAGCGCTCAGCGCTGACAAGGTTGTCACAACAAGTATCACCATACCATCCACGATGAGGTAGTCTATGTCGCCCCAGAACACGTCTTTCAGAAACTGCTTTATGAGACCATTCTTGCGTGGCCCTCGCCAGACAACCGCTTCATCGGGGTCGGGCAGCATGAAGCCAATGGACATCACGCCAAGGTTGTCGTCCACATACACAGGCGACCAACCCAGGTTGCTCTGGCAACAGCAAAAAGGGTTGGGTGTCACTCAGTCCTCACAAGCAGGTAACAAAATACATTCTTGTTGGTACCTGATGTACTTCCTCTCCCTCCAGACCCAACATCTTTGGTAAGCTCGGCCCGCATATGTCAATGTCCAGCAAACCAACCTGTTGTAGGTACAAGAAGACAAGCATGGCCTCAGCATAGTAGACCAGCCACTCCTGGCATGCTGTGTTGAAGAAAAATAAAAGGAGGAGTGCCAGCATTTTCTGAAGGCACACAACTGCAATGAACAACTGTGCACAAGGCGGCGATTATATACACAACAACATCACTAGCGCATTGTAGAACCTCATACTTGTAACAGAATGCTACTTGCGTGTACTTCTCTTTTTTTTTGTGCCACAAGGCCGAAGACAAGTGTTCTTCTTATGCTCAAGCTTGGGTATACAGTGCGTGCATACAAAAGTGAACGCAGCATCATATAATGTGACGCATAGAACACCCTCTCACCTGTTTGTCAAGAGCGGCGAGCGCGAACGACAGCTGCGCTGCGACCGTACTCTTCCCAACCCCTCCTTTCCCTGACAGCACGAGCACCTTGTGTTTGATGCTGCGCATGCGTTCCGTTATGGCCGCCAGCTCCGGGTCGGGCCCCTTGGGCGCCGTCGCGCAAGCCTCCTGGTTCGGACAACCCTCGCAGGCGGACGCTTTGCCAGCCTGATCCGACTCCGTACCAACACAATCTGCGTGCATGCGCAAGCAAGCCACAATAAGCATGCATGCGCACGTGCGAGTTACATTGCCTGCGTGCATGCGATGCATATGCGTGCACACACGCGTGCGCGTGCCTGTGTATGTGAAAGCGTGTAAGCATGTCACCACATGCAGGGGTGCATGTGGTGACAAGCACACAAACGTACAAACATGTGTATGTCGCTTCAAACTGTGGTGACATGCACACACAAGCATGAGCGTAAGAGTATCATTGAGCGATTGGCAAGTGAAAGAATCAAGCCATGGGTTGCTGATGGTGTGATGATGAATATGCGCGCACACGCACGACCATTCGGCATGCAAATCCGCTGCTTACTGCACTTGCGCGTACTGTTCGCATTAAGCAAATTGTGTCTGATCGTGGCAAGCAAGCTTACAGCACAGAAGCTCAGCCTTAGCCTTCTCATGCAAAGCACAGCAGTGTGGATTTGCAAAATTCACAGAGTTTTGCAAACAATCTCTTAATGCACTGAGGCCATATGTAATATTACGTCCTGTAGTATACAACCTGCGCATGCTTAAACAGTTGTAGGCAAAGCTTCTGCTGGCGTGCCATTAGCACGCCACGGAGCTATTCAATACTTGTTCATCAGTAAGATTGAGGAAGTAGACAACCACCAACGTAGCACCAGGCTATTGTTGCGTGCATGAGACATCACAACTCCTGTGAAATCAGACTATTTGTGCTGTAAGAACATACACCAAACAGTGATATCATCGCTGCTTGCCAAGCAATTGAGCCGGTTGCGACTACTTACGGGCGTTGGCGTTGTCCGGAACGTCTCCAACAGCCTCACGCTCCTCCCTACCGTTCACAGCGCCTCCATTCTCCACCACCTCCATGACCTCCGCCTCCACGTCCGCCGCCATTGCGCCCGTTACCGCCGCCGCCGCCGCCGCAGTATGGCAAATCAGTTCACTCTACGCCATTTTGATTCACTTTAGTTCACTCCCGAAACCCTAAAACTGGAAGCTTAGATCTTCAATCGAAGCTTCCAGGCAAACGGCGCAGCCGACCGCGGTTACGGCGAACACCGTTTAACTCCGATATCGGAAACTCTCTTCCAGGTAAAATGTGCTAATATCTGGTGAATTGAGTTCTTGCACAGTGGTGCTATAACCGCAGTTTGTCCACAGTGTTTGCATTTGCGTGGCGTTGCGATCGGCGGCGGCGGCGGTGCAGGAGGAGGAGGAGGCCGGGGAGGAGGTGCAGGAGGTGAAGGAGGCGACAGGGAAAGCGCGTCGAAGGCTGGTCGGGTGCTTGCGCACAGAGCCAAGATGGTGCTGCATCCGCCCTGCAAGTGGGCTGAGCGCAGCGACAAGGTAGCAACCGTTACGCAGTGTGTTGGCATGCCAGTCAGACACTATGTTGTTTCAACAAGAATCTGCTCGTATTTTGGTCGGGCAAGCTTACTTTTGCTACAACAACTTGTTCTATGGCACATTGCAGGAACAAATAAGCTTCCGACTGTGTGCATGCCTGCTTGTCATGGCTACTTCCTGCACACAAGGCTGCTTGTATGACTGCATGCATGGCGTTTAGGTTGCGCTCTGCCGTTTCGGTCAGTCTTGTCTTCTGCCTTGCCTGGCTAGACTCATCTTGCAGTACTTTATCTTGCAAGAACAATGTTCAAGCTCTGGTTGGGTAGAAGTTGAGTCCGTCATGCACTCTAAGTAGCTTGGCTGGGCTACATGTTTAACTGGTGAAAATTTGCTGCAGCTGTTGTTCTCTTTGCTTCGGTCACAGTAGACACAGCTTGGTTGCTTTAGTAACGAGCATAGTTTGACTGTCTGTGACGCAACAAACATGAGAGCAAGGAAGCAAGCAAACCCACACAAACAAATAATCCATCGCACACATAGTAAACTCTCAAATCATGCAGATTTACTTTACAATTGACATCGCGGACGCCACGGACGTTTCTGCAAACTTCCCAAACGACCACTCGCTGTACTTCAAGTGAGCTGTTTTGTGCATGCGGACGATTTTGTTGTAAGAGGTGATGTAAGGCTGGCAAGAGCTTCAGCATCAAGTGTTCAACTTGTGTTACCGTGTCTGTGCAGGGGCAGAGGCGGAACGGACAATCAAGACTATGAGTTGAGTGTTGAGTTGAAGAAGCAGATTGATCCGGTACGGCACAGAATGTTCTTGTTCAAGCATGAATATATGTTGATACATGCATATGCACGCGTGTTCTGAGCGCTCTGAGCGCGCATGCATACACACGCATGGCGCACGCGTACATGCGAGTGCTCAGAGCACCTGTGCGCATGCATACGCACATGCATGTGTCTCGTTTGAGCTTGTCATTTGCTTGCATGTGCGTTTGCATGCACAGGCTTGTGGTTGCTTACTGAGGCGTGTTGTTTACTCACTCGTTTGAAAAACCGTATTTGCTTTAGGAGAAGAGTCAATGGGCTGTTCACACGCGCGGAATCGTGTTTGTGCTCGCGAAGAAGGTGCGCATAGTCACATAGTTCAAACGTCCAGTCATATCAGTTTAGCATTACAAGCATGCATTCATGCATGCATGTAATGCTAAACTGATATGACATGCTGATGTGGACGCACCGGACATGCATCCCTAGATTGGATGGCGCCCAATCCCCCGGTTCCACATAGCAACAGTTGTCACATGCTGTTGTCTTTGCTTGGTTGTGCAGGAACCAGGGTACTGGGAAGGGCTGCTTCCACCCGGAGAAAAGGCTGCATGGTTGAAGGTGTGTATTCCGAAAGCAACAACTATAACAAGTTGACCACATTTGCACCGCTGTAATTTCATCCGACATATTCTTCTTCATCGTGTGCAATCACCCTTTTGCGGGGGACTTGGACCCCTTTGGTGTTGAGGACTGAGGAGTTGCTTTCAGGTTGGAAAGCAATTTCAGACTGTGACTGTGACTTACTTCATGCATCTGTTGGTCAGGTGGACTGGGACAAGTGGGTCGACGAGGATGAGGAGGAGTCGGCCACCTCACCCAATTTTGAAGGCATGGATTTCTCAAGCCTGGGTGACTTTGGTGGCATGGTAAGTTAGCTATTGTGTGCGTGTGCGTGTGTCCTTTGCATCAGTGTGACTCAGCAGCTTATCTGACACTATGTCCTGATGCGCACGCGCAGGGTGGAGGTGATGATAAGGACAGCGATGACGAGGAGCTGCCGTCCTTGGAGAAGGATGAGGACAATACAGAGGAGGCCAATAAGGACAAGGAGGAGGAAGAGGAGCAGAAAGCCGCGCAGTAGTGATGATAAGCCGGAGGCTGGGTGGTTGCAGTTGGCATCATCGTGCCTTGCTTAGTGCTCACAACGGGTGTATTAGTGGGTGTTTGCTAATGACAGAGTTGCTTGTGAATGGCCAGCCAGTGCAGTGGAGCGCACGACAAGTTTGTGCATTGCCAGTGACAGACGCACAATATGAGTCATGCAAATGCGTTGGCAATGAGCGTGGACAATTGCTGCACATGCCAAATTGACAGTTTCTTAAAGCAGTACCTGCTTAAGAGGTTGAATGGATATCAGCACTACTAGGCCTGGCACTTTGGTATATATGCACAGCATGTGGGGTGCAAGTTGCATCTGAAGGGAATGGCAGTAGGGCCATCACACATTAGAAACCTATGCAACAGCTTGACATCTTTTGTTATGTACCGTTGTAGTATTAAGAATGCTATTGCAAACATATTTCGATGTTTGTGGGAGCTGTGATTATTTTACGGCGGTAATGTACCGTTGTAGTAATAAGACTGTTATTGCAAACACATTTCGACGATTTGTTGCAACCACAAGTCATAGTCTGCAATCTGAAACATGTAGATAATAGGGGCATGTCATTGAACCCTGTGTGCAGTTGTAAGTGTGAAATCTTCAAGACTATTGTGTACGGGGTGCTATATCACACATGCTCAAGGCGTACAAAAGGTCCAAGGCAGATAGAACACGTATTAACATGCGCACTCTGTTGCTGAACATGCACACTCACATGCGCAGCAGAGGCCATCCACAGTCATCATCACATTCCAGCTGTGTATTGCAGTGAGTTGAGGTGCATAGGGTACAATTCAATGGCACTTGATTCTCGTGCTTACGCTACTTAGTCAACAAGTTCTTTATGTTCTGATTCGCACACTGCCACAGTTCCTACTACTAGATGAGGATGACACATTAACACATGAGTAGCGTGTCATGCCCCGCACAGTCACACCAACATACAAATCGTGTTTTCACTGCAGCTAAGTTAACACCACGTGAACATCGTCATTGACAACTTGTATATACAAGCAGCAAGTGACTCAGGCAGCCTACTGACAATCTCATGGGCAGTAATGCGAGTATGTTCGCACGGCATGGTTCATGGACACACACTTTGTCCTTGACATTGTTTGTATACTTGCCCACCTATGCCAGCTTTTGTGCACATACATCGTCGACATCAACGGCGGCCGTCGGCGTAGCGCTTGGCGGCGTGAGCTCTTTTGCTTTAAGCAGTCTTCGCGTTGTACAGCTTGCCGATGACATGCAGGATGGTGACGCTGGCAATGAAGAGGAGTGACATGATGAGCACGGCTGGTGGCGAAATCCTCAAGCCTGGTGCGTCCTCGGTGTAGAACCGCAGCATCCCGCTGTTCCCGCTATTCATGTTGCCTTGGGTGGCAGTCCCTGTCGCCGCCCGCCTCCTCCTAAGCCCAGCCGCCACGGCTCCCCTCCCGCCCACGGGCGCCGTCGCCCTCGGACCTGGCGTTGACCCCACCCCAGCCCCCCGGCCCCCCATGGTGGAGGACTGCGACGGCGCCGCACCCTTCGCCATGCTTGCCAAGCAGACAGTCAACAACAACCCCAACAACCCTTCACTGTCGCGCGCTCAACTCGCCGGCAATGCCAGCCAAGCGACTGGGACACCACCGCCACGAGGAGAAGAAGTCCACCTCCCCAACCACCAACCGTCAACACCCTTGCACGCCTCGCCGCCGCCACCGACGCCGTCACCAATGCCGCCAACGATACTTCACACGCCGCGGCGTTGCGCAACAAACAAACGCACAACTCCATCGCCGCGCTATACACGAGCTTAGCACTTGCGCCGCGCAGTGCAGGGGGATTTCCGGTGCTTCCGAGTGCATGCTGTGCTGTGCAATGCAGAGTCGTCTGTGACAGTGTCCAGCCCCTATGCTGTGTGCTGTGTCGCACTGCTGCTGCTGGCCTGTTAGGGATGTTGAGTCTGGCTGTTGTTGATGTTGGTGGTGGTTGTGGTAGCACAGCCACACAGAGCGAGAGAGTCCGTTTGTTGCAATGCTGCTCGGCTTAGCTCAGCAGCAGTATGCTTTGCACTGCCGTAAGTAGCACACGAGGTCAAGGAGGAGGGATTAGGATACTGCATTGTGCCTGCGCCATGCAGGTAAATTCAGCTACGACTGTACTACTGCAGCAAGCTGCCGTTCTTGCGTCATGCTGCAAATTGGCGTTGAGTGTTTTGTGCTTGGAAAATGTACGTTGCCGTGTGGGCTGTCACGGACCATCTGCTCCGTGTGCCATTGTGTCAAATGTTTAGCAATGCACATGCATGCTAGCATCCCATGAATGCCTAATGGTGACAAGTCAACTCATCACCAAGCTTGAGCGATGTGCCGCTTGCCAGCCCGTAGCCTGTTTTGCCTCGAAAGAAACACATGCCATTTAGGAAAGGCGGCACATTGCGTGTGTCGCTGTCTTCTTGACCAAACCGCCTTGTTGGGATACTAGCTCTGCCGACAAGGCCAATAATTTTAGTACACAAGCTGACGCTGCATCCAATGGTGGAATAGAGGATGACGCTCGCTCAAGTAGTGTAGTTCAAAGTTTGCTTGGATTCAGCTAGTGACTGGTGGGCTTTGGTTTTGCAGGCTTGCGCTCGCTGGTTAGTTCGGTGCTGACGGTGTGGAGAGTAAAGCAATGCTAGCATGGCTGGTGTTCATGGTGCTGGTGGCTTTGACTTCATCAGTAGCAGCAGCTGGTGGAGCTGTCTTCACACCCTTCAACACTGACCCTTGGCCCAACCCCGCAACTGACTCATGCTTCACGAAGGTGACTGCTCTTTCTACGTTCTGTATATGTATATGTATCGTTTCGCGCGTATGCACAAGGACTGTCACTGCATTGATAGTGGCGCTAACATTTCCTGTGCACTGCGACAATTCCTGTTTATGTCTGCTGCTGTGATACAAACACATTGCCGCTTTGTTTTATCTCAAGCCACACAACAACATAAAAGTTTTCAAGTCTTGAGTACGGTGGTTGTTACCTCCTTTTGTGATCTGATATATGCTCTGTCTTTGAGCTCAACATAAGCCCGTGGCGAAGGTGCCGGCTACGACATCATGCACGCGCCAGCTCGCTCACTACGCTTTCCGTCCGGAAGGCTACAACCAGTACGGCAACCCGCAAGTCAGCTACACTCTCTTTTACAACACAGGCAACTTGCAGTTTGAAACCCTGCCAGCCCGGCCCGTATTCACGAGTCGTCCTCCGCATCTATGCGCAATGTAAAGGGCCCCGCAACGAGGTTTTCTTGGTGTCTGAATTTAAAGTACTTGTGCTCCAGCGTTGAATGTTTGATCTTTGTTGTGCTGATTAACTGTCTAACTGCCGCACGTGTCTACGTGCTTGCCGCCCATCTACCTTTCAGCCCCTGGTTCACATTTCCAACACATTGCCAACCGGCGCTCAGCAACATGTGTATATCTAGTGCAAGGCTGACATCAGCAAGGTGACGAACTGTTCTGCTCTCTCAGCTGCGTGTGCGTGCACAAGTTTGTATAGTGTGCGTGTGTGTACGTGCATGCGTATGTAACTTGACACCGACGGGATGGATCACCGAATGTTGTGCAGTGCCCATCGGTGTTAAACGAAGCTGGCGAGCTGCATGTTGCTGCTCCCAGCAGGTAACACGCAGCTGTTGTCCGGATTTTGTGCACCTGATGACACCAACCACAGCTACAACTCTTTCATAAGCATCCCGGCGGGAGGTTTACAGCCTTTTAAATGAGTCGCAACATGACCGTCTACGCGAAATACCATGCAATTGATGTGCCCGCTGCCGACACCAATTTCCCTATCTTGGCCTGGCAACAGAGCCCGCAGCCATGGTTCAAGATCAACCAGTTTTTCGTGGCTCGCCTCCTGTTGTAAGCGTGAGTGTGACACTACCACAAAGTAACTGGCAGTGTCACACTCACGCTTCCCCCAAACATCGTCAATATACACGCTGAGGTGTGATCTCTACTGTGTCAAGTCACTTAATGCTATGATTTAATGACGTAGGTGTTTGCGCTTGGCGCTCACTTTCGGCAGCGTCAGATGTTTATCCATATTGTTGAGCGGGTTGCTGGCGTCGTTTATGCGGTGGCTATATGAATCTTTAATAAGGGGTCGGTTTCCCCACATCGGTTGCCAAATGCTGAGCTCATAGTTGTTAGCTATACAAGTTAAGTAGTATTTGGTGCACAGAGCCGCGTGTGTCCCTGCATCTGCTGACAAACTCAGTACATTGCATACGCAGCGGACATCACGCTTTGGGTTGGGGTACTCACAAACACAAGCCGTCACACCTTTACTTAGCAGTCAGATGATAAGGAGAGTTTGAGGTTGTGTAAGTGACAACACACCAGATGCTCTGCGTGACAAAGGCACGCACACACGAGTGCACACCCACGCATGCATGCATACGCACACAGCTCTTGCCAGGTTCAGGCAAGAGATGTGCAGCACTGGTCGGGTGCAAACCTGCACCTTTGGCTAGATAAAGTTTCTGCGCGCACAAAAGGCAGGCTACTGTTGGCCCATTCCCCCAAGAATGGTTTTAGCTTGGCCTTTGGCCATTATGGCGAAGCCACAACATGCAACAAGCCTAAGGGAACAATCCAGGTACAGCGTTGGAATTGGGTATATGTTGCTTACTCACCTTGTAACGACCCGCTGATAGTAATTGTGGTTGTGGTGCTTGTGTGGATAGACTTGTGCAGGCCTTATCACCACGACAGTTACAAACGATGCAAAGTTTACCTCTGTTACACCTAGTGAAGGCGGACCCTCGAATACCGTTGTCTTGCAATGCAATTGTCAGCGACATGTAGACTAGAACCAAAAATGTTTACAACAATTATTTGCTTGCATGCACAGACTGTGGACTCTCTATGCAATAATGGTCAACATTAACAAAGCTACCCAAACCTTAGCAAAACACAACGTACACTGACGCTCTGGCATCCCACAACCAGAAGGCTTCTCTAGACTATTGCGACGGTACTTTTTGCATGTGAGGTCGACAGAGAGCGTGAACGCTTTATACTACATCAGAGTAAACACCTTTGCGGGCGTAACCAAGTCCTACCAAAGGTTGTTTAATCTTTTCACCAACTTTTCGCTTGATTGCAATAACACTCTCAACAGTACTAACACCCTTTGCTTCATCGATAACAACGGCTTCGTCTTCAACGAGGACGTGTGCTTGCATCCAACAAAACAACATCAAGGCTGGTGTTATAAGCTATACTACTACTTAGCTTGCGACAATCTTGTGAATGTGGTAGCACATTTCAGCAATGTGCCCTCAAAAAGCATACACATATGCTTTGTCATAGTGCGGAGCTCACGCTAGCCAATGATAACAACGACAAGACGTCTTTTCGTGGCGCACAATCTCTTAGCAAGCAATTTTTAACAAGTGGGACATCAGAGTTTGCTTGTTGGGGTCAGAACTGTGCGGCAACTAAAGGGTGAAACCGCTACTGATGCTGCAGAGGTTCCATGCTAATGCTGCTCGTGATATGCGTAGGAGCCTCCCCGTTATTGGCTGACGTACCTTTAGAGTGATTGTCATATGAATCGCATAATGCGATATACTTGTGTTGTAAACCAGCAGCTGCTGTGACAGGCTTTTTTGCCCCATGACGGGGATCTTTTTTCGTATGGATTGATGTTGTTCGAGATTGCTGATGCTAGTCTTGCATAAAAAAGAGATTCAGCAAGTTCGCTGCCATTAACGAGATGTTACATGTGGCACCGTGCTACACGTGCGCATGCATCTGCACACCCAAAGTAAGCTAGTAAACAAGCAGTAAACTATATGCAACTATTATACATAGGGCTAGCTGGAGGGCTTAATGCAAAGTAAGTGCCCGCTGCGGCATGGGGCTATGCATACTCCATATTATATTCAATGCATCCTTATCTAATCACACGCCAGCACAGAAGCGTAGTGTGCTTTACTCGCTGTGTCGGTCGGTGTACCTAATTAGTAAGCATCAGCTTATTCACATCTGCATGGTGAGCTCTAAAGTTTGTGATCAATCAATGCCTCGTCAAGCGCACCATTACTTGTTCATATACAAACACACTGTCACGCATTGTCTACATGTTCACGCATTTGTCCTTTGCAACCGAATCGAAAACCATGAAACCATGAAGACACAAACTGCATGCAATAGCCTCAACATTACAAGTTGTTGCTTGCCGTAACATGTGTAGCGTTATAAAGTCTCGATGCAAGTGCGCTTTTATAGGTTATAAAGCCTCAACGCCGTAAGTAAATTACCCATGTACATGTTTAAGCATAATGTATAAATACTTGGAGGCCATGTAAGATAGGGAGAAGTAACGTGTACAAACAAATCCTTCATTATGCGCAAGCGCTCAATTTTCACATTGGTGGCTCCACAATGTTGTATGATGTTAAGCAAACATAATTAAAATATTTGGCTGACTCCAGGCAAAACATATAATATGTAAGGGTGGTTGCGACAATCAATCGCTCTTCTACATGCATTGAACTCGCATACATGCTAAGCATGGGCTACTACCATATCATAAATAATTGTGGGTTTATTAGCGACCAATTGATGTTCAACCCTAACTTGAGTAACTCAAGTTAGGGTTGAAAAGCAATTTTGCCACTAACGTATCAGCTAAGCTTGAGTTAGCTGAGCTTATACATCGGTTGTTTTGTAACATCACAGTAGCTTTATATTTTGGGTTACACATTTTGTGGCAAAGTGTTCATTGAAGAAGGTTTGTTGCGACAACATCCGAAAACGTAATATTATCATGTTATTATCGTTGAGCACATGACATAATGTGTGCAAGCCCCTTTATATTTATATACTCGCGAGTACAAAGCGACTTGCGACGCATTTCAAGAACATAAACGCATTAGTCTCGCATAAAAAAATGCATGATCATTGCATGCCATACAAGCACACGTACATAGCATGTACAACATTGAATCAAGAGATGCATGTGCCGAGTCGACATCTTGTTTAATACAAAAGGACTCCATCTAGTATATAAGCTTCAAATAATGTGCTTTACATATGACACATTTGCATGGTATGTAATATAACTTGTATATGGCTATACAATGCGGTATATATAAATTCTGAACGTCTATACCACACTATATGGCACTATCTACGTTACATTTTATACCACATCAGACAAACTCGCCACATTGAAATTTTAATCTAAATACTTGCTTTCGTGTGAATTTATGATGATGCATATGACGAGTTTGAGCACGAAAGGTGCTATAACATGCACTTTAAAACACGACACACGTCTTGAGTATGAATCACTAAGGCTACGCATGTACGTTTGTATTAAGAAACTGCGTGTCTGCATTGGCATATCAATTACTCATGATTGATCATTTAGACGTCAACATGCTTTACAAAACTAGTTGAATATCACATATACAGCTCGTGACAGGTCGCAAGCATGTCTCCCATGCTTTTCATGATGTATTTGCTTGAAATTGCGAGTCCTTTGATTGAGCTTGATTATAACATGAAGAGATTTACGCATGATGAGATCTTTGCAAATATTAATGTACCTTTTCTGGTGCTACGAAATTCCTTGTGGTCTCAATTTATGATTGATATAATGCAATACCTTATGTACCACCGGCCTCAAGTTAAAACATATGAGTGATTAAACTAATTTATTCCGTTGATGACTAGAGCGCATGTCGTGCCACACCAGTGGTAAATTTCCACTTACATATGTCTACTGCACTGTCGTTGGTATGGCATTGTCTAGTAACACTGCGTCTTCTTTGCATGCACATAGCCTGATCAGCTCACAACTCTAAAAATTTTAATAAATTGACATGTACATCTAAACAACGGTTATGACTATTGATATATATATATATATATGTTATACCATATATATATATTTGTAGCACTAACCACACAACATGCTTGTGTGCATGAATGCAAATTGTTCTGCCTAATACATTCTTTGTTAGCTTCTTGCAAAAGTACAGTGTATCAGGTGCTTGCAAGCGATAATCATGTGGTATAATGAGTCATGATTTATGGTATGTTGCTCAGCCTTTCTTGTCCAGGATCCTGACTCATGCGAGATAAGGTGCCGATCCAGATCGACGACGAAGTTGTCCAACCAACAAACTGCTTTCCGCCGCGCTTTTTGCCTTAGCCGCTGGAGGCGTCCTTTTGTGCCTTGGCAGCCATTCACTCCATATGCCTTGGGCAAAAATTCGTTAACTTTGCCTTAGGCTGCGCAGTAAGCTTGTGTGCGCTGAGCTTGCTACTTGGGCTTCAGCAGCAGGCCGCCGCCGTCGTCTTGGGGGGTGTCGCCGTCGTCGTCGTCGGGGCTGTGGGAGGGGCCTGGCACCTTCAGGGAGGTGCTAGTCGACCAGCTGTATGTATGGAAGGCGGCGGCGGAGCAGGAGGAGCTGTGGAAGAGGAGGGGGCTGCTGCTAGGAGCCGCACCTACAAGAGGCTGTCTGTTGCACAGAGCAAGCTGGAGGAGCTGGAGGCGGCGCTAGCCAACGGCGGTGGAGGCGGCGACAACGTTATCAGCAACGGGGAGACTTTCGACTCCGACCAGGAGGACGACAAGCCGCTCGCTCAGCGCCTCCCCAGCGCCAAAGCAGAAGCACCTGCTGCTGAGCATGGGAAGCTACAGGTAGCTGACTCCAAGGGTGGCAGCGACAAGGAGCAGGTGAAGGAGGGGGAGGAGGAGGAGAATGCAAAGGAGGAGAAGCACGAGGAGGAGGATGTGGTTGAGGAGACCCAGCCGGACGAGAATGATGAAAGCAATGGGCAGCAGCAGTCTGCTCCGTCTTCAGCCGCTGAGAACGGTAGTGATCAGCTTAAGCATGCACCAAGTAAGTTTAGCAGCAGGCTTGATTGTGGCGCTGTATTTGCAGATTAATTCCTGATTAGGAGCATTGTGACTCATGTCTCTCTCATGCTGCAATGCAGCAGCAGTGAATTAACTCACCATTGAGTTAGCTCTGTGTTTTAGATATGCTAATTAGGCAGCAGAGTTGCAGCTGCAGCGTCTGTTTGCTGTCCGTCAGTCCAGGCATTGAATCTCATATCAGCTTCACGCAGTACGACTCGACAGTGCTATGCGTTTCATTGTGCTTGGCAATAGACGAACAGCGTAGCTGTCCAAGCAATGGTCAACACTAGCAAGCTGCATTACATCGATCAACCAAGCCTGATGCTTGTGCTATGTTATGGTACTTGAGCCGTGTAATACATTGTAATTATGATTATTTTACTTGTCGTGCTTGCAGCCAAGTATGATGCTGGGGGTGAGGTGAAGAAGGAGACAAAGGTTGAAGAAACCAAAGTCAAGCTGCAGCCAGCCCCACACTCCTCAGACTCGGAAGATGATGTGCCTTTGTCAAAGCGACAAGTAAAAGCCGAAGTGAAGAGCAGCAAAGCAGCTCCCAGCAGCAAAGCTGCCAAGCCTGAGGCGAACGGGAGTGCTCGAAAAGCACCCCCCTACAAGCGAAAGACTATTGTGTCGGAGTCTGAGGAGTCTGAGGATGAGTCCCATGAGGCGGATGACGAGTCCGAGGACGATGTGCCTCTCGCAAAGCGTGCCAACACTGCTGCTCCCAAGCCCTCAAAACCTGAGTCTCATGGCTCAATTGCACAGAAACGCATTGCAGAGAAGCTGGCTGATAAGAGGAAGCCCGAGAAGCCTCCTGCAAAGAAGGTACAAGCAGTTAGCCTCGCTTTGCACACGCACACGCATGCATACATTCACGCGGTCACTTGTGCTTGTGTGCTAATCATATGTATCTCCTGAAGGCGAAGCAAGTCGTGAAGCGCTCAAGGGACAAGGAGGAAGAGAAGCCGCGCAAAAGGAAGAGAAGAAACGAAAGTAGCGACACTGAACCCGTCTCGGGAAAGGGCGAGAAGAAGTGGACCACTCTTGAGCACAATGGCGTGCTGTTTCCGCCACCCTACACGCCCCATGGCATCAAGATGCTGTACAAAGGCCAGCCTGTGGACTTGGCACCAGAGCAAGAAGAGGTGGGTTGAGTGGTAGGTTGAGTGGCAATATGAAATTGAGTGGTACAGACGTTCTTATGTGATTGCTTCGTGAGTGTCACCTGTGCTTGTGCTTTGCAGATGGCCACCTTCTTTGCGGTCATGAAGGATACCGACTACATGAACAAGCCCACATTTATCAAGAACTTCTGGCACGACTTCAAAAAGTTACTTGGTCCCAAGCATGTCATCCAGGACTTGAACGACTGCGATTTCACGCCGATATACGATTGGCACCTCAAAGAGAAGGAGCGGAAGAAAAACATGACCACCGAGGTAAGAAAGCTTTTTAACAAGCTTGTGATGCGGTCGTGTGTTGGGCTGCCTTGACTGGGCTTATGAAATCTGGCAGGAGAAGAAAAGGATCAAAGAGGAAAAGCTCAAAGCTGAAGAGAAGTACATGTTTGCTTTGGTGGACGGACATAAAGAAAAGGTGCCGCGCAGTTCTTTTCTGTTCTACTTGCTTGGTTATTATACTGTGCTTCTCTGATTGCTTGCGTCCACCTCATACTGCACAGACTGCCTGACAAATGTTGTGACCACGCTCTACATCACTCTAACTACGCTGTACGTTGCAGCTTGGCAACTTTAGAGTAGAACCACCAGGGTTGTTCCGAGGCCGTGGAGAGCACCCTAAGGTTTGACATGCATCACTGTGTGTGCGCGCATGTGGGGAACCTGCATGGGCTTGCGTATGCTTGTGCGTGCGTGCACACACAGGCGCATTTGTGCGTGTGCGAGTACATGCGCCTGCATAGTGCTTCACTTAGACTGATGGTAGTCGCACATCATTGTCGATTCATAGTAGTCAATGAGACCTTATTCATCCAACACATGCACTTCACGTATGCAGATGGGCAAGTATAAGCGACGAGTGTATCCAGAGGAGATTACGTTGAACATGGGTCCAGGTGCTCCGGTGCCGCCTTGTCCAATGGAAGGCCACAAGTGCGTACAACTGCATTGCATAGCTGTGACTGTTCAGTGTTGCTAACGTGCATCTCACCGAAACAGCTGGAAGAGTGTGCGACACGACAACACGGTCACCTGGCTGGCCTACTGGAAAGATCCCGTCAATCCCAAGGAAGTGAAGTATGTTTGGTTGGCAGCGAGCAGTGCTCTCAAAGGCCAAAGTGACAAGGACAAGTATGAGAAGGCGCGGAAATTGAAGGTAAAGCCTCTTCTTAGTGTTCAGCAACGCTGTATGCGGGTATGTTATGTGTCATCAACTGGCCTCGTAACAAACGGACTTGTTGGTTACAGGACTACATTCATGATATTCGGAGGACGTACGAGAAGAACTTTGGCAGCAAGGATGCCACACAGCGGCAGATTGCTGTTGCAACCTACTTGATAGATAAGCTGGCACTTCGTGCTGGCAATGAGAAGGTAGGTTTGAACGTGTGACTTCGCACTTTGGACCAACGCAATGGAGGACTTCATGTGATATATGGCTGTTCAGGATGATGATGAGGCCGACACAGTGGGCTGTTGCTCATTGAGAGTAGAGAATGTCAAGCTAGTACCCCCAAGCTCGATCGAGGTGGGTTGCTGCTTCAGCTTTATCGTTGCACGCAGGATTGGTTGCTGTTTTGTGCAAGTGTGGTCACCCCTTGTACTTGCAGCTGGACTTCCTTGGTAAAGACTCAATGCGGTACTTCAACACGGTTGTTGTGGATGATCGAGTGTACAAAGCCATCGGTGACTTCATCAAAGGTATTGCAGTCTGTGAAGTATGCGATGCTTGGCTTCGTGTTCACATTGCCTCATATATGTTGGTTGCAGGGAAGAAGAAAGACGAGGACTTGTTTGACAAACTGGACACCACAAGGCTGAACCTGCATCTCAAAGGCATCATGCCAGGGCTGACAGCAAAAGTGTTTCGCACGTACAACGCGTCCATCACGCTAGACGAGCAGCTTCTCACCACAGATGCGCCGACACTAAACGAGAAGGTTGCTGCGTATCAGCGAGCTAATAAGGAGGTGGCCATACTCTGCAACCATCAGCGGTCTGCCCCAAAAGCACACGGAGCACAGATGGAGAAACTCCAAGACAAGCTCAAGGAACTGAACGAGCTGCGCAAGGAGCTTGAGACCGAGCTGAAAGCCGCAAGGAAGGGCAACGCCAAGGGCAAGGCGAACCCGGACAGCTTGAACACTAAGATTAAGAAGCTGGACGAGAGGATACAGAAGATGTCGGTCGACATGCGCGTCAAGGAGGAGATGAAGACCGTCGCGCTCGGTACTTCAAAGATCAACTACATGGACCCACGCATCACAGTTGCATGGTGCAAACGGCACGAAGTTCCAATTGAGAAGGTGAAACTTGATTTCATGCAGGCTGATAGGGTCTTGGTACAAGGGTTTTCCCCAAGCCAATTGGCTCTTTGGCATCTGAGCTTACAGGTTACTCTGGTGATTGCAGGTTTTTAACAAGAGCTTGTTGGCCAAGTTCACCTGGGCCATGGATGTTGAACCGGAGTATCGATTCTAGAGAGCTTGTGGATGGACCAACCGTGTACAGCCTTACCACTATTTTTGCATTGTACAACAGCCAGCAGCGAGAGACAGACAGACAGAGAACATTCTTGCCATTCGCAGCAGTCATTGGCAGAGTGTGCACGCTCGCTCGCCAAACAGACGAATGGTGTGACGCGGTTCGGCTCAACACCAAGCCAGCCGCGCCAATTGGTCAGTTATAGGATATACTTAGAGCACACTGGTTTTCCTTTAGTTTGAGGTTGGGCAGCTTGTATAGACTACTTTGGCAATGCATGCCACTGGTTGTGGCCCTGCTATGATCGCCTTGGCAGTGGTTCTCCTGGTGCAACGCCTCTGCAATGCACCCTCTAGAGTTGCATGGAGTTACAGGCTGAATTTCACATTTGTGATGGTCGGTACTCAGGTGCATTGCACGCAAGCGTCCAGTGTGCAGTAGAGTTCATTGCCACAACGCACTACACTAATACAGGTTTGGTGAATCAAAGCGTAGAAGGCACAATGTCAATTCGTTTGGTCCCATGTGTTAGCTAGCAACAGCATATGAGGTGCATGAGCGGCAGTATTATGTCGCCTCTGTTGGGACTTTGCTATGCTGCCCACGGGTGCGACGCTATTTTCCTTGCCGTGCTCGTTGACTTGCGGTGCTGCTGAGGGGGCCAGCACAGTGCCTTTGCTATTGTGTTGCTGAGATTTGCTAGCTTGGCTAACCCTCACTTGGCCTCCTACGCCCTTAGCACTGCTCTACTCCCACCCTACCAATCCCATCGTTGTGTCGGACTTGTTGTTTTTGTAGTTTTGCCACTGTATTTGCGAATGTGCCTCTTATCAGCAACGGCATACAATTGATTCCTTTACAAAATGCGATGAAATCCACCTCGCAATTTTATTTGACCATTGTAATGTACGGCGTTAATGCGGAAGCCATTGTAAGCAAATTGCCGTGCGGGTATGTAAGTTGTATGAAAAGTTGCTTGGCGAGCATGGCATTGCAACCATTATGCCCCGGGCCTTTCCAATCACTGAGCATGCAGGCCAAGCGCCATATGTGCCATGCAAGTGCAAGCCATCGAGTGTAGCCATAGGCAAGAAGTAGAAATACTCATATGTCGGCATCCAATACAAAGACCCCCATGCACACTAACTATCATACTAGTACTGTGTCCACCATTGCTTCTAGTACAAGCCCCCCCCCTCCCCCCGCCCCCTTTTTGTAAATACGAAGCCCCATGCCAAGAAAGGGTGAATGGTTTTGTAAAGCTCTATAAGCGCCCATACCGATAACAAGCCCCCGTCAAACTTATTTTATGGAGACATGTGCCCCGCGAATGATACGAGTATTGTCATACGTGCTTAAATACACAGCGTGAGGCCCGGGGGCCCATGCCACATATAAGCCCTTTGTGTCCCCCATGTTATAGACGTTAAAAATGTTAAGTTAAAACAGGAGATTCCGTTCAAGCAATATGGTAATTCAAGGGCCTAGCGCTGCATTGTTGATGCCTTTGCCGTTGCCTGGTACTGCCTGCACCTACTACTCACTTGGCCACCATTCACTTAACCAAAACTACCCGGCACAGCTAATGATAGTGTGCATGGGTGTGCTTTGCATCGCATAAGCACAGTGTCACAATTATTTATGCCAAATATATAGGGCGTATGTAGTAACTACTCTTGAACGATAATATAATAAAAGTATGCCTTTTTAATGCCTTTCAGCTGTTATATCCATCAAATGCTCAACAGTGCTTAAATTTTACAATTGTTGATAACCACTAACCAAAGCACTTTTACATATGTACAGTGTGAAAGTTGCAGCGTCTAGCTACTCAACAATCATGCAAGCACAATAGCAAGCAAGCACCGTTACATGTGTACAACACACCCTCACGCATCTATCCGAGGGGTATAGCTTGACATGTTTCCACCGTATCTATACTCCAGGACTTAATGTGCATGCTGCCGTCGGCAGTGAGAGGAGTCTGGTAGACACAGGGTGGTGGGCTCGTGTAAAGAGACAAATTGCAGAGGTGTTACATAATCGCGTATACAAAATGCACATGTCCATCTGTGATTGTTAGCAATCCTATTGTCCAACTTGGTGACCAACACCACTTTTGTGAAGGAGGCCTCTCGCTACACGCAGGGCGAGAGTATGCGCGGGACCGAGGCACGCACCGCAGGCCGACTCAGCCGATGGACACGTGACAGAGCGGGTGTCGCGCACTGCGGTAGCCGCGAAGAAACCAGCGCCCGGGAATCCTGTCAGACGACGACGGCCTATGCTCGGACGTGTCTCCTTATGCGGTAAACCAAGTAGACGTCGATATCAGAGCCAGCATGGGAAGACTAACAAATATCTGCAATACCAGTCGAGCAAAGCAGCGGCAATGGGTTAAGCTGTACCGTTCGAGACGCGGCAGTAACCGCGGTGTTTGACCTCGGTTTTAGCTCTAAATTCGGCATTTTGGCAGACGGCGGCGACAGGGGCCTGCGTAGCGAGGTTGCCGGCGGGGTTGTTGGGAGCAGCGGTGCGCCTCGGGCCTGCTAAAGCTGTCTGTGAAAAGGCAGTTGCTACCAGCAGCTGGATTCTTTCAGCCATGTCGGGGGCTGTGGAGGTCCTCACTGCACAGCACACGCCCCTGCCCAGCCCTGTGGGGCCTCCTGCTGCGGAAAATTGCTTCGGCACAGCTTTCAGGTGTGGCCTTTCACGTAACTCAGCGTGGTTCAGCTAATCTTGCAGCTTTCTGCAAGGTCTTGGTCGCTGTTGGTCATTGCGTGCAAGTGGTACGGTTGCTAGGTGTAGCAGGTGCTGCAGGTGCTAGCGGCGCATTGAGCACTGCAGCACCTGCTCGGGGTGACCTTGTCAGTAGTGCCGGCAATGGCAATACTGTTCAAAGTGCTGTCATGTAAAGATATGGACTATTATGCATGTGCTGTGGTGAACTGATAGTGCTGTACACGAGCTGCAAGCTGTGCAGCAGCTGTCATGCTTGAGGTGTGAGTAGGGGCTGCATTCCCATCCAACGCCTGAAACATTATTGAGTAGCTCGTTGGTCATAGCCGTTGTAATCACCATGCCGGTCTCTCAAGAACAGCAGTGTTATATGCTAAACAAAAATAGGAGGCTGCTTCCTTGGTCTTGTTTCACAATGACAGTACAAAGTAGTGCAATGCTTCAAAGTTACGTGAGACGATGATGTGATGATATGAGCCAACTTCAAGTGGTGATATGAGTGAGTTGGAGCCGTTACAATGACTCAGAGCAATGAAATGATGTTTCCAGCTGGCCAATGCTTAGGAGGTGTTGCGCAATGCAGGGACTACACTGGTGCAAGTGGAGAGGTGCGCGACGGTGTTGCCGAGAACTACCGCCTCAATCACACCATGCAAACCGTAGAGTTTGTAAGTGCCAAAAGATCTAAACTGTTCTACATATTATGCTCACCTTGACTGGCAACTGAACATCTTGCGTGCAACTTCTGGCTCAGGTTCGGTCCATGCATGCAAAGCACTGCGCTTTGAACGAGCGCGTGATGTCCATTTGGGAGGCGGCAGAAATGCTCAACGATGTCGTTGACGACAGCGATCCAGACTTGGACATGCCTCAGATTGAGCACCTGCTGCAAACTGCTGAAGCCATCAGGGAAGCATACCCTGATGAAGATTGGTTCCACCTGGTGGGGTTTATACACGGTAAGCTGCGGCTGCATACAAGATCTCAAATAAAGTACCGCTGATTTCAACAACTGTCATATTTGCTAATGCTGTTATGACTTCAGACTTGGGCAAAGTCTTGGCACATCCTGCCTTCGGGTCAGAGCCACAATATGCCGTGGTTGGTGAGTAATGCGGTGTATCCTGCCAACTCAGTGTTAACTGCTTGATTAAGATCAAGAACACACGCAAGCTCGTGCCAACTGTAATTCGGCATTGTTTCAGGTGACACGTTTCCCGTTGGCTGCCGGCACGACGCGTGCATAGTATACCACAAGTACTTTGAGCAGAACCCTGACTCGCACATGCCCGCATACAACACTGAGTGCGGAATTTACTATCCTGGCTGCGGCCTGGACAATGTGTTGATGTCATGGGGCCATGACGAATACATGCACCAGGTATAATTGCAACATGCATTGCATGTGTCATGACAACACTGTGCGATTGTCATGACAAGTGCACCTGACTAAGAGACACATGCAGGTGATGGTCCGGAATGGCTGTACTTTGCCCACTGCTGCTGGCTTTGTTGTGCGCTATCATTCTTTCTACCGTAAGTAGCAGCTTATCCATGCACGCTGTGTCCAACACCTACGTGCTCGTAGCCGTAGATACTGACATGATCATCTACCCAACAGCTCTGCACACCTACGGAGCATACGACCACCTGCTAAATGATGAGGACAGGGAGAATGTGCTGTGGCTTAAGCGCTTCCAGAAGTTTGATTTGTACAGTAAGCGTAAGGAGCGCATGGATGTGCAAGCACTGAAGCCCTACTACCAGGGCCTTATTGAAAAGGTACGCACGCGCCAAGTGTGGCAGCAGGCCATACACAACGGTTGAGGTCCACAGTATAAAGTTCAGGCACATACAGCAACGCCACTGTCACAACCGTGTTGCATGATACCCTCTGCTGAACTGTTTGGCTGATGTTGATTGTCCCTCTACAGTATTTCCCGGCGCAGCTCCGGTGGTGAGAAGAAACAGAGTGTTATTACTCAGCGCGCAGATGTTTGACACACGGTCCGCATTGGACGTGTAGTACAGCCGCTTTTGGCTTGTCATTTGTAGGGATACACTGAAGCGCCGTTGTCACTATTTTTGTGGAAGCGCTGCTGCTTGCAGTGTAGTGTAATTGTGCTTGGTCAGCAGCAATTGCTCTAGCTTTTTGTATCGTTAGTTGAAACTCTGCGTTGTCTGTTAAAGCCTGTAGTCATGTATTTAGCCTACAGTAAGCGGGCATGTGTGTGCCAGCGCATGTAGTGAAGCTCATTGGCCGACAAGTCATCTGTTTGCCTATGTTGAGTTGTCGGATGACTGTGGCTTGTTACCTGCTGATGTCTGCTGATGTCTGCACAACGCCAACCTTCATGGCTGCCGGTAATGCGGCGCTCACATGCGTGACTAATTCATGCAGTAGGCACATCTGGCCCCAAGGGGTTAGTCTTTCTCATTACTTATTCAGCGATAGTGTGTTCATGCTACGTAGTGGGGTTAGCGCACTAATATACGACAGTACGTTGATCTAGCTATACAAATTTCAGGACTAGTCCAGCTGCTGTGCAGGGAGTACAGGGGTCCTGCGCCTTGGGGTCATGCGCCAGTAGGTAAGTTAGCATTCGTTGCTGGCACAAGCCGGTTTATGCTAGTTTCGGGGCTTTTTGGGTTTAGCCCCGAAAGGCAGGTGCCCGTACTGGCACGATGTGATTGCTGTGCGTTATGACTGTTGCCTTGCCATGTGCTAATTCATCGCTGCGAAGTGGCGGCCAGTTGGATAAGGTAATGGCCTACTAACAGCCTAATTACTGTCACTTTTGCACTTGACAATGCGTGTGCAGTTTGACCTAACAATAGGGTTCTAGCAAGCAGGTAAGACCAAAGTAGCGACACCATGATGGCGGCGGCATAACCAGCCGCGAGCGCAAGAAGCGGGCGGGGGCAACGCTATCGGTCCAGACGTCCGTTCGTTCGTCAGTTCGTCCTGTGCATGCCGCTGCTGCTGAAGCCGGGGTCTCACCACTTGGCTCTCTCCCTGCGCTCTGCTGATTGCTACCCTCTGCTTGCTTTGCCCTTGCCTGCACCCCCCACTAATTCTCGAGAGTTTAGATTAGTTATTGTGTCTGGCCTAGTGTTTGTTTTTTAAAGCTGTACGTACCTTGGCCCCGGCGTAATCAACCCGCTTGCTCACGTATGTGAATGCGTGTGCCATGTGTTTGCACACCTCTGTTCTCGGAGTGTGCTTCGCGCAACTCGATAGTCCGACATATGTGTAGCATTTGTCACGCCTACAGAGCAAGGTGTATCACTCTTAAGTACTTACTTATGGTAGTAAGTCAGGCTGTGTGATGATTTCGCTTCGCAAGCATGTGTAGTGCTTGCGGAGCGTGTTCATGCACACAACCTACCCTTGAGCCATGGGGCCTTGGGTATGATGAACTACACAAGGCATGAGTGGGCTCGCACAAAGCTGCTCAATGCCGATGTGACATGGTCACATCGACGTGACATGGTCACGCATGCTTGGGGCTGCCATGGAGCAGGTCCCAAGGTGTAAGGATGGATGGACATCCTTAAGTTTGGTCAACGTTGACCAGTTAACGCAGCGGTGACGAGGCAAGATAGCCTCCGCCACCGATGTGCTAGGTCGGAGGGCAGCAGGGGAGAGTATAGAAAGCGGGCTCAACGTGTGTTGAGGCATCAGACCTTGGGGGACTCTACTCCTGTGTGTGGGGTGCCTAGCCTGGTCAATTGAGGGGCCCTTGTGGGGTGTGGTTGTGTACAGCACTTTGGTAAGTACTACTGTTCAGTCTTGAAGTCTGCTGCTCAGACGAGCAGGTAAGAGAGTGTCAGGCGTCACAGCATTAAAGAGTCATATGTTTAATGTATCAATGTAATGATGTGCATAAAAAGACATCATACACAAGTTAATGCAATTTTCTGCTCATAAAGAGCTACTCCCATGCAGAGCCGCTCCCATAGCGTTTGTATTATCAACATATGCACTTGTTGTGAAATGTGTCGAGCAACATAAGTCTGTACTTACTGACACAGTATTTTGAGCCACGACACAGCGACGATTAAGACGCCAGGTGACGGCGCATGTATGCATGCTTGCATGGCTGACGGGGTGTTAGCAATAGTACGTAGTGAATTAGGTAGAGTAGCCCGGTGGTGAACCATGTGGTAGTGTGAAATGTTGGTGGTATGATTGTGGGATAATGGTGTGATTGTTACTATGCACGAGCATAATTCTCGCGCATTGTATGTACATGTTACGCCCTGGTGGGCCTGCGGACCGTCCCATGCCAGTGGCAAGTCGGGTTAGCCCCCCCCGCTCGTTGAGGGGCGCGCCCGACTACCCTATGTCACGGCATATGTTGCTTGGTTAAGTGTGATGGAGTTGGGGTGTTGCTAGTAGAATGGCGTGGTTTGGTGCTTGACCGGGGGCACCCTGCATGTGTAGGGTGCATAGCGTAGTTAGGCAGCACCCCGTGGGCCATGCAGGTAGCTCGGCTATAAGCAGCGCCGGCGTAGAGACCAGCAAGCGACACTACTCCGACAATGGCACAAGACCGAACGATGGACGTGGTCAAGTACACGAGGAGCAGTTCCACTAGCCCGTATGATCAGGATTGGCGTACACAGCGACAACCGAGACGCCAAATGACGGCGCATGTATGCATGCTTGCATGGCTAACCGGGGTGTTAGCAATAGTTGATGGATTACGTAGAGTAGCCCGGTGGTCAACTATGTGGCGGGGTGAATCGTTGGTGGTATGATTGCGAGATGATGGTGTGATTGTCACTATGCATGAGCATACCCCTTGCGCATTGTATGTAAATTGTGACGATGGATCCATTGTCACAATGTTCGAACGACTTAAAAAGTAGGCATCAGTGATTGTGAAGGCGCCTTATTGGAGAGCCTCTGTTGAAGGCTCATTGAAGGACTACACAGCTATACATATATAGGTAATGTACCCACCTAATGTACCAAGTTGGCAGTGCCGACCAGGCTGGCCCAGCTGCCACTGTTAAGTCAAGCGCCGTACTAATAATCTGCGCGATTTGATTGGTTGTCACAGTGACATGGTGTCATTGAACCAAACAGAGCTCGAGGCCGCGGCTTTTTACTGTCAACTTGACAGTAGTTGTTCCACTGTAGAATCTTTGGATATCAGCCTGGCACTGTCAGGCAATCGCATCCCCCGGCCACATCTGTCACAGTCATTATTGCTGACCGCTGTAGGCCAATAAAAGTCCTAAAAGTTCCATTGGAACTTCCCACATGGTGTAACACCATTGATGTTCTACTTTGAATATTTTTAGATCTTATAAAACTACAGTGTCATGTTACATGACACTCATGTGTTGCGTTCCAAATTTGTATCCCAATACCTAGCAAGTCATTATTACTAGCCGCGGGTGTAAGGCTGACAGTGGCACCCGCGGCTAGGAGTTGTTTACTGGCGCTACGGTATTTTGCGCAGCAGCCGTCACTTGCAACAACAGTATGTGAGTGCCTAACTAGCGGACTAACCGAGTTAATGGCCCCACACTGTAGATATCTGACCTACTGCCTATGTAGGTCCCTCAAAGCCTCTATATCAAGCCGCGCCCCACTGAAAGCGTTGGAGACTTACCCCCCTAGGGCTAGGCATCGGGTCTTACCCCCTAGCACACCAGTTAACGGGGAAGAATATAGACCTTTTTCCTTATTTGCTCCTTCATTTATTAGAATGCATTTACTTTCATAGCCACGTTTCCTGGTTATCTTCATTTATTTCATGCATTGGACAGCCATTTAGCCTTTTAAGATTAGTGATAGGCATAGTATAAAAGGCAGTCTCATTTCCATTTCATTTCGTGCTTCGAGCAGTTGCTCAAGTTGCACCCCTGCTAGGGTGTGTTGCTCTAACTTAACGGACGTTCGCCTAACTTCGGACACACTGAGTGCTGGCCGGTTGTAATGCCTACTGGCGGCCAAAACGGGCAAGTAATAGCTTGTTTTGTAGCTATTGACGAGACACCACTAACTACAAAGTTTCAATTCGATTGCTAAAGTATCAACGCCGCAAAAGTAGTTAAGAGTGCAATTTCAACGTTACTTGCAAGCTTTGAACCCCCAATGATAGCGTGAGAAAAGGCGGTTTGCGGTGATTTTTAGCTGTATGTGACCGCCTTGTTGTCCATAATCGGTCCTCAAAAGGGCTGGCTAAATGTGGAACCTGGCTTTAACCGACTTAGCCACAGTAGCAAAATCGCTACTATGAGAGGCTGTGTAATGGCTGTGTAACTTATAAACGGCTAAATATGCTCTCTAGCATACTCAGTTATTAACAAGCACCACATTAAATGGTCATCCATTGCAAAAGTTACGGCGGAAATAGGTCTATAACCCTGCTACCGCCTGTAACAAGTCACGGTCAGTCTGCCCTTGTCCGAAGTTAGGCAAAGTTACTTTTTCCGGAGACTTCAGCACACCCTCACCTTTGAGAGGGTGTGGTAAACGCAATTGTTAACGTCGTTGCGAAGCTCATAAAGTCAGCGTTCCAACAAGCCAACCCACGATGGAAACGGACCGGCGATGGGCCCTTGGCGACCTATCCTTAAATAAGTGTCCGAAGTATGGGCACTTTACCCTAATACAAGTCCTTTGTGACAAGTGTTCTGCTTGTATATTTGCATGCGCGTGTGAGTGACACTGTGCATGTTGTTGTGCTCATTTTGCATATTTTTGTGCATATATTTGAGCTGCTTATTATTGTGGGGATGTGGGTTGGACGGTCCAGATCTTCTGGCTTTGCTCCAACGGCTCCATTCTTGTCTAGACCGCCCAGCCTATCAGAAGGCTGAATTCGGTAATGCGCGCGAGTTCCGCGCGTTTGTCGGTCCTCGACCGGATTTTGCCGGTCGCGACCGGCGTCCTTTGATCCTTTGATCATTTGAGCTTCATAAACGCTTATTTAGGTAAGTGTTTGAGGGATTCTTACCCTCTATTCTCTTAGCTCTTATCCTTACTACCATACCATAGAGGGTGGGTCCACAGGGTTTCTGTGGACGGCCCCTCGCTTCCTACAAGTACATTACGTTTGGGGTCTCGGTGTCGCCGCCATCGTCGACCGCGGCAGCGCCCACCGCGGCGGAGTTACTGGATTGCTGCCCTTGCTTTGCGTCTCTCTGGTCTGCTTTCCCTTCCCCCGGTCTGCTCTCTGTTCTGCCTCTGATCAAGTTCGCTGCGCTCTGTGCCTCTGCTTGCACTTATGCGTGCGGTTGTTGTGCAATCGTCGTCTGACCTTTGCTTTGCGTCCTGTTTCCGGTCCGCTTTCCCCCGTCTGCTCTCTGCTTCTGCTTCTGCCTCTGCTTGAGTCTGCAGTGCTCTGCCGCATGTCACTTTCTCTAGTCCTCTAGCCTTGATCTTCTGCTTGCCCTTGTGCATGTGTGCGTGCTGATGTTGTGTGTCACCGAAAACAGCAGGCAGGCAACCCCTAGCAATCAGCTGCAGCCCGCGGTGAAGAGGTGCTATTGAACGAGCAAGGCCACGTGCGGTGAGCAATAGGCTGAGAGGCAGACGGTAGCTGGGCAGATACCACTTGCTTTTCTATATGTGCAGTCAATGTCTAGTTTGAGCTGATCTACACCTCTCCTGCGGATTGCAGGCACGTAATGCCGCTCGCGGCGCAATTGTGGCGCGCAAGTAGTAGGCTTCATTCCATGGGTACGAAGCCTATGAAACTGGTTGTGGAAAAGTCACTGTCAAGGGCTTTGATTACCGTGCCAGACATGGTAAGTGAGAATGCCACAGCTGCTACTTGCTGCACTAGCTTGTTGTTTGCAATTGTTGCTGTTCCATGACATGTTGCATGAGTAGTAGTCAGTTGAAATCATCCTTGCAGGACACCTACGAAGCCGACCTCGGTCGTGCTTTCGTGAAGCATTGTTTGCGAAGCTCCACCGATTCTGGTGCTGCGGAGATGTCATTGATGTTGGCACAGGCACGTGTGCACGCGGCGCGTCTTGATCCTCAACAAGAGAGGTCGTCCTGGCAAACGGCGGTGCAGCTCAACACCCAGCTGCAGACAACCAACAACCAGCTTGTGACGCAGCTGTTTCAACTTGGCAAGGAGGTGAAGGAATTGTTTGGTCGTTCGAAGGACCTCGAGCGCGAAAGGGACGCCTTTCACGTCCAATACGTGAAGCTCAAGGGGCAATTCTCAGCACGCGGCCTACAAGGTAAGCTGTGCAGTTGCTATTGGATTTGTCGTTTATGTTGTTAATGTCGTTGATCTGATGTGCATATTTGCAGAGCATTTCGAGTATCAGATGCGAATCTACCTCGCCTGGAGGGTGAACAGTGCAGGGGACTTTACCCGGACCTCATTTTACACTTACCTACTGTCATCCAACAACCCTAGAGCACTCAAGTTCCAGATGTGCCTACACCGCGAGACAAACTGGCTACCATCGCCAAAGCCGACCAAACAAGAACTCCATTCCTGTGCAAAAGCGCAAGTGCTAACGCCCGCTCCCTTTCTTTGTCTTTTTGTCTCACAAATGCTCACGCTCATGCTCGCTCGAGCTAATATTTACTTGCCGCTCGTAGGCTTGCCGAGATGTATGGATTACTCTCGCGACAAATACACGCTGAAAATCAACCGACGAGCGAGGAGATTATAATACATGAAGATAGGCTTGACAGAGTGCACATGAGCGCTCTTGGCTGCATGGCGCAAATCATGGGGTTGAAGTATCGGTTTGAATTTCAAAAAACGGTAATGTTGTAATTCTGCAAGTGCACAAGTTGTTGTGTGTTGTGTTGTGGTTGATTGAAGTTGAGTTCATTTTGCAGTTGCCAGCGCCTAGCTAGCTGCAGCACGACACCATGACGGCGACGGAGCGGGATTTGAAGAGTGAATCGGGAGCATAGGGATTTACGCAAGTATGGTGTGTGATTCTTTGAGTGGTTTGACTTGTTTGCAGTTGCCAGCGCCCACCTAGCTGCAGCAAGACACCATGGCAATGGCGGGAGCGGCAGCGGCAGCTGAAGACCTCGCTGGGAGCATAGGGACACATGTACATTGCATGTGCGGTCTGTGAGTGTTTTTGCTTACTGTTGTGCTTCTGCGTGATGTCACTTTGGGGGGTGTAGTGTGCGCATCATCTGCTGGTAGTGTAATTACCAACAATGCTAGGCCACTGCAGCAGCTACTGCTACATTCGGCTTGTTGAGGCTGGTGTTGTTTTCAGTGGTTGTGCTTTTTCCCGGTCGCTGTCAACCATGCGCTCTGCATATCAACTGCAAACACCAGCGCGCAACTTTGCTTGTCTGGCAGAGCGCAATGCATGATTGTGCTTGAGCTTGGCCTGCCTAGAGTTGTCTTGCTTTGTTTGTCTAGGCTATGCTCTGCAAGTGATACAGTACATCATACATATGCATCGTTTCTGTAATGCCAAGGCACGCTTGCAAGGCTTTGCAAGGTGAGAAGTTGCGCTCTCGAGTTGGGCATGCCAACCTTGTTGCTGCACAAGTAGCAGGGGCATTGCGGTGGCTGTAGCAAACCCGCCAACACTGCACAAAGCATGTCTGGCAATGCTCTTTACACATGCAGTGAGTTATGTCGAGCACATAGCCTGACGCTGGTGGGCAAGATGGGAGAGTAGATGGAGTGCCATGAGTGTTGAATGATGATGGTGACGGAGTGTGGCACCATAGGCTACATGTATGCATGCCATGATATGACACACATGTTACCAGAATCAACAGCAACCATGTTTCAATCTGGCACTACCATCCCGACAAGCAGCTACTAAACCTAGACATGAACTAACCACAACCACCCCAAAGACCAGTTGCAAACCAACACTTGCCACGCGCACGCCACAACAACTATACATGTCCATTATTGCCTGCATCACATTCTACACACTTCACTCAACCTATCATGACAGTTTCAACCTTTGCTTCGGTCGTCGCAACCGCGGCTCATCAGGCAAAGTGATTGTCCACTCTGAGCCAGAAAGTTGCAACGGTGAGTCCACAACCGCAACAGGTGTTGGCAGTTCAGCGAGCGGTTGCAACGCGGACTCAATGGCAGCCACTGCCACGGCTATCGGCTGCACTGGTTTGTGCGCGGGCGCCCGCACCACAATTGTTGCTTGTTCCATATCAATGGAGACGTGCATGGTGGCCCCGCGGCTGTTGAGCACATCGTGGGCGATTGATAGCTGCTCACTACCCAGCCAACTGTTGGGCGAGATGGGTGAAGTGGAAGTGAAAGTCAGCGCAATTTCATCACCTACAAGGGAGGCCGCAACCTCTGCTGTCCCTGTAGATTGCGTGTTCTCCACCAGAAAGTCTAGTATGTTGCTCAGGACCCTTCTCATGGACGCCACATCAATGAGCGCTAGAGGAAGTGTTGCAGCCTACGAGCAACAAATAAAGATTACCACAATGACGTACGAGCACAGCGGTGCTTCAGAGAAAGCAGCAGCATCAACAGGTAATGCAGCTTACTGGCGGCATGTTGCACAACAGTACAACGTTTCGTTTAGGCGCCAGCGATGCCTTGACAAGTGGAAGCAGCTCCTCTGCAATGTTGGATGTTGAGGTGGTCGAAGCGTCCATTGAAAGCATCAGTGGGGTCGGAGGTGGTGGAAGCGCTGTGAACACGCCGGTGGCGGCGGCTTCTGTCAGCTGCGGTTGTCCAACTTGTGGCATGGCCAGATTGCGCAAGGGGTGCATTGTTGCTTGAAGCGCCTGCACGACGTCTTTCACAGCCTCCCCTTGAACCAACATGTTTGCTACCATGTCGCGGCCGAGCTCGCCTTGTCGCAACCGGCCTTGAAGCATCTTGCCCAGAGTACGCAGAGCAGCAAGTGGACCATGTGTCTGCAAGATGCAAGCTAACATGTGTAAAGTGCCACCACACCAACAAGTATACATTCAGACTGGGGATGCAGACTGGCAGCAAGAATGTGCACTCATGCACCTGTTCGAGCATGCCGCCCATTACTATTGCATGCTGCGCGGTAGCTTGATGCAAGAGCAGGGAGCGCTGATCCAGGGTGCATGCTATTGCAAGGGTCTGAGCAACGCCACTGACAATGCTCAATTCTTGCTGCGTGAAAGCGTCATCGCCGGCAGATGGTTCTCTCAATCTCTCAAGCACTAGCAGACCAACCAGGAAGGGCGCGCGCACCAATGATACCACAACCGTCAAACCATCCGGCAGGCAGTACTCCTGTCACGGGATTACAGTAAGCACTTGTAAAATAAGCTTAAGCTTAAGACGTACCACAGAGCACAGAAGCAGTGAGCAGTATTTGTGGTGAAGGGTACAGCTTCACTCTGGCCATGTTAGGGCTTTACCAATGTGCACTGCTGCTGCAACACAGCAAGCATGACCCCAGCAGCCGTACCTTTTCTTGCACAAGAAACGCCTCAGCCTCCCGGTCTGATGCCCCGCTTGGCAACACGGACTCAGCACCCAACAGCATCACTGCATCCCCATCATCAGTGTCGTTTGCAGGAGAGGATGCTATCTTGCGCAACTGCAGCCGTCCACTCGTGTAACTCTCCGAAGTGCGTATGTACACCTAAACACGCACAGTCAGCCAAGGCTTCCCGTGCCACACATAGCAGAAGTATAATGAATAATGTCCTCACCGTGCATCGCACATCATTGTTCAAAAAACTTCTCAACACCTGCGGCAAGGTTGCTGTCAGGTTGCTCTGCTTGCGACATAGGCGTATAAATAAAACCTCTTATCGCTAATCGCCACATGCTTACTTGTAGCTGCGCTTCTACAAGTGCAAGGTAGTCTTCACTGGGTTGCACTGATGGCACGGAGTCAGCATCACTGTAGCCGGATGTTGTAGTTCTTTCTGCGACCGTAGTCTTTTCTGCAACTGTCGCTGTAGCTGAGAGCGGGGGTAGTTTTGAAGCTCGCAGTCGTGTGCGCTGCCAACTGCTGCTAACACCACTGGAGGAAGTGCACTGGCGTGATGCTACAGACCGGCTGGGGAAGCAGGCAGCAGCATTGTCTTGACAAGCTGTCCAAGTTCGCCGCGCGCATGGAGCTGTTATAGTTGCTGACGATGGCTTATGTCGGCCGCAGAAGTGTATGTGAGACGCTAGCTGCGCTGTTGCCGCCATGCCTGCTTTCTACACGGGCGTGCATGAATTGGCCATCAACCTGGCAAGCAAGCCAGACTTAAAGCAGCGCAATGGCATACAGAGACCACTACTTGAATTGTACAATCCTATGTCAAAGCAGAATCACGCACAGCTGCATACTAAAACGTCCCAAAACAAGCCACCACACGTCAGGCCACTGGGGAAGAGCCTTGTCATTGCAGCAACAGCACGTAAAAACGAAGGTGCAAGAGAGCAAACAAAGTAAACAAACGACTTAACCAAGAGCCCACCTGGTCGAACAGTAAGCGCCAGCATCCACTACCGACTAACACCCGCTTATGCCCGACTTGCTTGCCTCAGGCCACGGTTACTGCGGGTACTGGCAGCAAAACCCCCGTGTATTGCACCGCTTGAGAACACCAAAATCTTCAGGCAAGCGCGCAAAGCTTTACACAGCTCCTCCACAAACCGGCGCACCTCCAGCAAGCCCTTGCCCGTGCCGTCCACACCGCCGCCGCCCGCTCAGCCCACCGCGCCACGCACGCAGCTGGGCCACAATGTGGCTTCCGCTACAGGATATACCACGCAGCGAAAATAAAGATCGCAACTTAGTCACATTTGGCTTTCAATTAGCTACCTGCTTATAAGCTCCGTCTAGTAGATTGGCTGCTCAACTCGCTAGCTGTGATCCTAATGTGGCTACTGTGCATGCGGCAAGCTTACTGCTGTGCTTAGGCATGCTGCTGCTGAGGCGGCGGCGGAGGTGGTTGTCGTCGCCATGGATGACTGGAGCTGTTGTCTTAGCGTTGTTTGTGCTGGTGATTGCTGCCGCTCATGGCGAGGGGTTGGTGGATCCCCTGGAAGAAGCGTTTGGTTCAAACCGCAGGGTGATCAATGCCATGTGGCCTGGCCAGTGGCCTGACGACAACAACAAGTACATTGGCCTGGTGCGCTCTGGAATTAACGAGGGTTGTAGCAAGTTGAAAGACTGCCAGGTTTGGCCTGATGCTGTCGCCCCTCCGAGCATCAGGTGCACGGGTGCAAGACTCAGCAGTTACTTTGTTAGCTGCGACAGAGTGCTTTGGCATGTTTGCTGTAAGAATACCGTTGCTATGTGAAGCATGCGAACAGCTACTGTTATATAAGCTGTCGCACTCACAGCTGAAGGTGGTGGCTTCACAGCATGCGTGTGATTACAGCAAGCCCAGTGACTCGGAGGCTGGCTTTTCTGCTTGCACCTCAGCACATTGAAAGCCAGCTTCAAACTCACTTTGCTGCTGTTACGTACGAAAGCATAGACATCCTGATAAGTTGGATGTGTGTGATGTGAATGTGTACATTGTGCCTATCCGAGAACTTCGCTTCCATGTGATGACTATTATTTAGCTCTAACTTAATGTTTGGTTGCAGGCCTCTGATGCACATTGAGATGTGTGCAGCCCGGCACGCGCACGTCATAGTGGCATCGTTCATGTGGGGCGAAGCTGTGGAGATGGCTGCTGAGGCCTACCCAGACACGCTGTTCACCAACATAGACTTCCCCTCAGACCCAATTCTAGAGAATGTGGAATCTCTCGTGTTTGCCGACGACCAGGCGGGGTACTTGGCCGGTGTCATTGCTGGCAGCGTGGCGAAGCAACTGAACAACTTGATTGTTGGAGCAGTAGGCGGGTTCCCCGTGCCTCCTGTGAAGCGATTGGTTTACGGCTTTGCTTCGGGTGTGCATGCGGCCTGTCCAGACTGCAGAACTTACTGCCACTTCGCTATGCACTTCATCAATGCCGCGAATGAGGGCCAATCTCTAGGCAAGAAGTATGCACAGAACAAAGTCTCGGTTTTGTATGGTGCCGGCGGCCTCACCGGCTCCGCTGCCATCACTGCTGCAGCAGAGGCTGGAGTCTATGTCATTGGTGCTGATGCCGATGAATGGTACAGTACTTTTCAGATGGGACACAAAGCAGGAGCCAACAAGGTGTGTACACTGGAGTGCAATTGTTATGCGATGTGCGTGCGTGTGAAGTGTTAACTATGCTATGCTCAAGTATAGTTCACATCGCAATACTGATGTACCTGCATGTTTCCTAGGTGTTGACTTCAACTTTGAAGGACATCCATGGCGCTGTGGCAGCAAGCATCAGTCGTGGCGCAAGCAACAGCTTCAGGCCCGGCGTGCAGCTGCTCAATCTGACAGGCAATGGCATTGGCATTGCGCCATGCCATCAGGCGTGCGATGCTGTCGGCGATGCCGTGTGGGCGATGGTTGAAAGCATCAAGCAAGAGTTGGCCCTGGGGACTCGCACAACTGACGTTGACTTTGAAAGTGGAGACTTTCTGGGTGACAAGCTTTGCCATGAGCTGGCCTGAAACAAACGAACAGAATGTGTTGTCAAGTCCAAGCGCAGACCAGCTGGCTCTGCTGTCATCTGCGCATGCCGGGACGGGACCACGGGACCACTGCAAGCGTGCAGATTCGATGCGTACAACTTAGGCAAGGCTAGTGGCGTTCCAAGGCTGAATTGTGTATCAGTCATCAGTGGCAAATGCTGTTGGTAGTCCGCTGCAAACCCAAAGGCAGTTTTTGCCCAATATTGCGCAATATTTCCGTATGCACTTGGCAACATCTGCTGCACAAGTTCAGCATCATCTTCTACTATGCAGGGGCCAATGGCTCAATTGTAGAGACCATGGTCAAGGCCAAGACCACCACCGCGACCCAGACCAGTTTATACCAATCAAGACCAAGACCGAGACCAACACCACGACCACTGTGACCCAGACTAGCCCGGACCAGACCCAGACCGCGACCAGACGAGACCAAGACCACCGCGACCAAGACCAGGCCAGACCAGGCCAGACCAAGATCAAGACCAGATAACATGAGACCACGACCACGACCAGACGAGACCAAGACCACCGCGACTAAGACCAGGCCAGACCAGACTAGACCAAGACCAGGCCAGATCAAGACCAAGACTAGACAACACGAGACCAAGACCAAGACCACCGCGATTGCAACCAGACCAGGCTACAATCAAGACCAGCACAACCAGACTAATCCAGACCAGGCTAAGGCCACCAGATCAGACCACCAAGACCCAGATTAAACCAAACCCAGTACCACCAGACCAGGCCACCAAGCCGAGCACCAGACCTGACGAGACTACCTGATTAAGACCACTGCCTACGGTTGTCAGTGGCAGACAGTGGTGCAGTGGAAGTGCGGTGCTTGATTTGCTTTGCTGCTTCTCGCTTTCTTGTTCCAGCTAACGTGTCGGTTGTTCTAGTATGCAAATGCACTGACGATGGCATAAGGGATGTCAGGTTTACTTAGACAAGTTATTTAGACAAGTCTACCATATTTTGTGGTGCGTGTCCAGCATGATGGCAGTGTAGTTGAAGGAGGCCAGGACGACTTTGGTAGGAGAGTGGTGTACACTCTGAATCACGATGGTCACATGTGCACGTGCACATTGCATCTCTTGTACACTTCAAGGACATTCAGGATGAGTTCCACTGCTGTAGCAAATTTGTGGAACTCACTCAAGGTGCGCAGTGATATGGGCTGAGGTTAAAAGGTGCAACTTCCGGGTGAGAGCCATGACAGCCCACAGCCATTGCACAAGTGCTTCCCAAATGGCACAAGTTAGACAGCCTTTGAATGCGACTTACCATGCTTTCCAATGGTAATATGGGTTACTCATGACCCTAAAGCTGGTGCTGAACAAGGGGTTGAGGGCAGTAGCGAGAAAGGTGACAAATACTGATGCCCTGCATTGTCTCGGCATACCCGAGGCATGTTATGCAATCATATCGCAGCCCATTGGTCAACCTATACCGTCACAAGCTGCACACACAGACTGCAATACTACATCAAACATGCCTAAATACCTGTTACCGTCGAGTGCTCAGCAGCAAGGCGATCAACTCGCTATGCTACGCTTAACACTGATTAATGAATTCATGTACACAGACAAGTCAATGGCTGACACCTAGGAAACTGTAAGGCGGGGCATGAAGTTTGGCAGCAGGCGCGACAGTTTCGCCGCGAGCCTCGGGACCAGCTCTCTTTCGGGATCTGACTCGCGCTCAATCAGCAACGACTGCATGCCCTCCTCAACAGCCGTCTGCACCGTAGCATACAAGCGCTCGCAGTCGGCGTTGTTCTTTGCGTCACAACTGTAATCTGCCGTATCAACGGGCTGCCCAAACTTGATGTATATCCTCTGCAGGTTGGTTGGGACGGGTATCACGCTCGGGATCGGTAGTGGACCCGGAAGGCGTGAGATGGGAGACACCGCCTCATTGGGGTCCAGATCAAACTGTTCATACAGTCTCCTGACCAAGGGACCTACTGGAGACGAAAGTATATCATCGGCGTCGGCCAACACCTCAAACGCCTCATCGCCACCAACAAGCGAGAACGGCACAATGATGGCTTCAAACCGCGACGCTAGGCGAACAAAGTCTGCCTGCTCCTTCCATGACAATTTGTACTGTTCTCCCCTGCGCTTGCTGACCTGTGTTTACAGATTTGTAAGATTGACCGACAGACATTGACTGCAAATGTGACAAAACTTCAATCAAACAACAAGCACGACATCAACAAACCTCGCGTGCACCGCCAGGAAACAAAAGCACGTTTTCCTTCTGCTGCAGGAGTCTGTAAGCTGCACGGGGAGTGGCTTTGACGGCTCCCAGTTTCTCGAATATCATTCTGAACGGACCCATGAAGTGTCCCGGATGAGCAAGGGACCGGCACTTGAAGCCTCTGAGGAAGAGCTCATGCAGCAGCACGTGCGTGTCATACACGCCAAAGAGGGTGTGATTGCCAACAAAGAGCACAGGCCTTGCGGGGTAGGTGTTCGGGTTGGGTAGTGTTTCAGACCCGTACACCTTCGGAGAGGTGAGGACCTTCCACGCCGTTAGGTAACCACCAAGCTCGTCAAATACGCCATCGTCCACTACATCATTGTAGCGCCGGAAGAAGGGTGTATCTGTCATGGAGACTTTCTCCTTCTGCGCCGGTGTGCTGTTGCGTTCGTCTATTCGTGCCACCGGTTTGCTGAAGCCGTTCTTCTCCATGATGTCAATGATGTCAACACTAAACTCGAGCATGGGCGTGTGACCGCTGTAAAAACCCAACAAGATAAGTGTTTGTGCGTAGTATTACAGCAAAGTAGTCTGCAGACTCCCAAGATGCTTTTGACCTTTCAGTCAGAATGTAGCGATGCGCATTGGGCAAATGCCGCTGCAGCCTTGCGCCCTCCTGCAACGACGGTAGCACCCTGTCCTTGGCAGAACACACCTGAGCAGGAGCAAATCATGCATATGTTGGGTTCTAGAAAGCTGCATCCTGACAACAGATACAATGCCACAGAAATCACATGTATACTACCAATGCAGCCCACACGCATCAGATAACCCACACAAAACCACATGTATGTGAGCTAAAAAGCATTGGCATGTTGATGGTGTCGTACCAATAGCACGGGCTGCGGTATTTTGGCGAGGTCTCCCTCCGTCAAGCCTCCCTCGCGCATAAGGTTGAAGCGCCACGCTGCAGCGGGGGCCGGCACGTAGTCAATGGGGCTGAACACCTCATCGTCTACACCCTTGTCAATGGTGCGGTCGTCATTGCCCTCGCCGTCCCTGTTGGGGGTTGGCAGCGCAGTGTTTACGCGGTTGCGCTTGACCAAGAGCGGAAGCGCAATATCCTGGAGAGCATAGCATTGGTAAGCATAGCGAGGTAAGAAAGTGAGAACAACAGGTCATCTTAGTGCAACATAACATGGTGTGGCTATTGCGTGCCACAGCTGTAACCACCTAGCTGTGTGCATGCACCTGTGCCAGCTGGTAAAGGGGCATTGGAAAGTACGCCAGAAGGCCGGAGGCAGCAGCCAAACTCATAATTGGGTTGGTCTCCTGGAAGTTGGTGCCTGGATTGATCTGCACACAACATATGTCGGCTTCAACACACGCAATGAGTGCGTCACAAAGAAATAGTGCGTCAACACATAGTGCGATGGATGCTTACCAGGACAACCCTGTCAATAAGCTCAGGGGCAGCAGCAGCAAGGCGCAGCGCGAGGCAGGTGCCAAAGGACTCAGCTAGTAGGGTGATGTGGCGGCGGGGACCGCTTGTAGCGCTATCTTTGCTCCTGTTGGGCTTGCGCACTCTCGGCTTTGACACCGCCTCAAGCTCCGGTACGAACGTCGCCACAAGCTCTGACCAGGACGACCGGTCCGAGGCTGGTATGTACAGGCAGTGCAAGTCGTAGCTGAAAGTCAACTATAATCAACACGTGTCCATGTGTACACGGGTGCGCATTGCTGCAAGGTGCGCGTACTGTACTGTATAACAAAGGGTGTTCTGTGCTCACCCTGCCTTGGTGATGTAATCAACTTGTGGCCGTACACACGCGCCAGTGCAATCCATGCCAGGGACATAAATCAACACAGGCTTGTCAGCCTGTTTGTGTGTACCACAACAACCATAAGTGCCCAACAAAACAGCTCATGAGTAACATGTATGCACATGCATGACGCTTCTGTCCAGATCACGCCAAAACTAACCTGCAAACTCTGCGGTTCATTGATCACGCTGCTGAGAGGTTCAAACAGGTGCGGTCGGTCCTGCTTAATTTTAAAGTCTGGCACTGGACATGAGGCGGCGGTGGAAGCCGCTGCACCCGCGACACCATGGTCAGCATCATTGATGCTGCTGTCCGCCAGATCAATCGCGACGCGTGGCTGTAAAGAGAAAAGTTTTTCGCCTGTGAGCATCTCACAAACCGACACACGTGCGCACACGTACACACAGGAGCAGCAATTTGCATGCATTTCACTTGTGTGTAGCATGTGCTGCTTGCAAGCATGCGCTGCTTGCAAGCATGCGCTGCTTGCAAGCATGCGAGTGTGCGTAAGAGCGTATGCTGGACTGACAGCGTGCTTGCAAGCTGTGCTAACAGTAACGCATGCCCATATGCTTCTGCACATCCGTACATGCTTCAGTGAGACTGGCAAGCCATAACATACATACGAGTAGCTGATCGCATGTCAGTTAACAGCGTGCCATGTACTCTTTGTCAAGTTGGAGGAAAACCTTCACACCTTACAACTGCAAGGCTGCACACAGGTTCGGCCTCAGTCTAAAGGCGCGCTATCAAACAAGAAAACGCTAACCTCCAAGACAGGCTCGCGTTTTAAGCAAGCAGCCTGCGCGTGTTGAAAGCAATATGCAAATTGCAGACCAGCGCTGCTTAGAAGGTTAAAGGTTCCGTCACATGCTCTCAAGATGATAGAAAATTTAAGTTCATGCGGTGCACGACAAGACAAATTCCATGGATTACGCCTGAGCAGGCAAGCGCGGTTCAACAAACCCTGAACCTACTACACACCTGCTCAAGGACTGCAGCTAATGGCTCCGTAAGCGCTGGAGTCGCCACGCCGTTGGTTGCTGCGGGGGAGGAGGAGGACAGCGACGAGGAGGGAGATACTGAGGGAGACGGAGAGGAGAACGAGGAAGAAGAAGAGGAGGAGGAGGAGGATGACGACGAAGATGAGGTGGAGGAGTCAGCTCTAACGCTACCAACACCCTTTGAGCGGTCAGGCCTGAAGCTACTTGCGCGCCGCCTCTCGCCACGACGTGCCGGCGCACCTTGTGGCCGCAGCAAAGCAGCCGGAAGCTGCAACGCAACGACACCCCCTCCTACCATCGCCACCCCAGTAGCCGCCACCGCCGCCATGCTCACTACATCGCCACGCACATGCGCAAAGCCATGCCTGAGGACACCCAGCGTCACGCTCCGTCACATCTCGCGTGACAACAAGACAGCGTGACGAACGTGCCCGCCACGTGTGACGATCGCAACCAAAGCTCGGCGAGACGGATTGAGTTCATGGACGATCAGTGGATCAATGAACTTGACAAAGATGACTCACAAAACTCATGATCCGTCACGTGATAGATGACCGGATTAGGGTTTGGCTCTGCTGCGCCGAGAGGCAGCCACGTGGCAGTGGCGGCGACGGAGGCAGGGGAGGAGGAGGAGGAGGGGAAGGAGGAGGTGGTGAGATTAGGAAGAGGTATGGCGCCGCCACCGGCTAGCCGTGGCGGAGGCGGCGATGAGGTGGCGAGGCTGGTGGAGCTGTGCGTGCGGGCGTACGAGAGCTTCAACGCCCTGGCCATGACACCTGATGCGCACGCTGAAGCTTGCCTCAAGGAGTGGAGGATTGAACCCAACTCTGAGATGGGCATCTTCATATCTCAGGTACATTGTTTGAGACGGCGTGAGTAGGACGTGTTCAATGAAGCAATGACCAACATGTTACAAACAGCGTGCATCATGACATAGGTTGGTGACTTACAGTATGTACTACGACCTCATGCTTGTACATGTGTATGAAGTGTTTCTGGGCTTGCACGCGATTGTCACAAGAACGCGTTGTCATAACACGCACGCACGCACGCGCACACGCGTGTACATGTACGTGCGCAGGCACATGCGCATATACACAGATACACATATGCACAAATACACACAATGTCAATCACTTGGTATACTCATAGCGCGAGCAAGCACAGGCGTAGACACTCACGTACATACACGAAGACTCCCAAGCACAGACACGCGCACACACGTCGTCACCTATGTACCCACGCACACGCACGTGTATGCGCGCACATGCACACGCGCGCGTGCCTGTGCACAAGCACGCACGCTGACGCCCACTTGCTTACGCACGCACACAAGCAGACTTGATCGTAACCAGACCAGAGTTGTTTGTGACACGCAACACAACGATCAATCACCCACCCAGGTCCTTTACGGCGCCGTCCGTTACGGCCGTCGTCTCCTCGGCCCCCTGGTGCGCGCCCTCTACGCCGGGGGAAGCGGAAGCGGCGCGGGGGGACTCCTGCGCGCCGACGCGGGGCTCTACCACTGCCTGGGGTACCTGGCGCTCGTGCGCGTGCGGGAACTCGGATTCGCGCAGTTCAGGTAATGCTCGAGAGCCTAGAAGATTGCGTGTGCGTGTGCGTGTGTGGCTGCGTGCGTGCGTGCGTGCGTGCGTGCGTGTGCGTGAATGTGGGTCTGCGCGCATGGTTGTATAAGCACGCACGCATGTGTGTGCTTGCATGTGGATGTGTGCGTGTATGCTGGCGGTTGTGTGAGGAAGAGTCATGCCACACGCAAGCGCATGTACGAACGCACGCATGCACGCATGTATGCACGCACGCACGCACGCACGCACGCACGCAAGCACCTAACAAAAGACATCACCATGGCAGGAGGCTGGTGCTGAGTCAGGACGCGCAGAAGATGCACGCGTTCTTGTCTTATCTCTTTGGATCGGACAAGCTGCGGGAGTTCTGCCGGGACGAGTGGCTCAAACACTACGACGTTCAGGTAAACAACCAATCAGTGTGCGTCGCAGCCGCACCACTAGTCAGCCATCACGCAATCACTACTGTTATGCGCGCGCACAGTTGTACGTGCACACATGAACACACGTGCGCACATGCGTGCTTGCACGCTTGCGCACGCACGCATGGGCACTCACTTGTACACACGTACCCGCACATACATGTGCACGCGCACACATACACACAAACGAGCACTGCCTTTGCTAACTGATTCACTGGTGACACAGTTGGGCACGCGCATACACACACACACGCACACGCACACGCACACGCACACGCACACATGTGCGCATGTGCGAATCTATACTCAGACAACGAGCACTCCATTCATGGTTGAAGTTCACTGCTGATTGTTATGCCAGTTTGTTGAAGACCTCTTGAATACTGCCGACGAGTTGGCTCACGACGCGCGCGCACTCATCACCGGTTTGGAGGAGTCCCTTCTTCTCCGTCGGTCTGATTCCGGGGATTCCATCAGTGGCGACGACGGCGAGAACTATCCCAACCACAGTCCCGGAACCGGCAGGACCGCGGAGGGCCCGACGAGCGCGTTCGGGACCAAGAACAGGACCGGGATCGGGATCGGGATCGCAAAGACCGTCGTGAAGCCTTTCAATCTATCGCAGACTCGGCCCAAAGCACCGAGACCGGACTTTAGTAATGTCGCGGTGGAGGCTTTATCATCCCCGCCCAAACCGAAAAGGGTCCCGAACCTGACCAGAACAACGGGTCCTAAACCGCAGCCGCAGTCGCAACCGCAGCCGCAGTCCCAGAGTCGGACGAAAGTGATCCCGGCAGAGGCGAAACCGTTCAGGCTGAGGACTCTGGAAAGGCCGTCAAACCTCGACCGCGTGCGTGAAGAGGTATGCGTGTGTATATGTGTACATGCGCGTGTGTATGCACATGCTCACGCGTGCATGCGTGCGCGCGTGCGCGTGTGTGATAGGAACTGTGTAAACTCGTGTCATGTGTAAGCTTTCATGTGACTGATGTGACACACACCTGTGCGAACAACGTTGGCATGCACAAAGTATAGTATACAGATACTGTGTGTCCTGTTGTCTTACATCCTGTACATGTACACGTCTTTGTTGTTGCCCCTAATGCAACCCAACATACATTCGCAGGTTGAGGCCCAACGCAGTGAAGAGTTCCGCTTCATCCCGCCCAAAGCACGACCAATCCCGCCCTCCCCCGCAGCCCAGGCAAGAACCCCACACGCACCCCCACCCCCACCCCCACACTTGCATACAATCCCAACAACCAGCACACTCCAGGTGCGTTTGAACGCGACGGCGGTTCTGCGCGAGGACGCGCTGTACCGTCGCCGGCAGCAGGACAGCGCCGCGGCCGCGAAAGAGCAGGAGCTCAACCTGAGGGACGACTCGGAGTTCGCAGCGTGGCAAGTGAGTATGTGTATGTGTGTGCGCGTGCGCGTGCGCGTGCGCGTGCGCGTGTGCATGTGTGACAAGGGACACAACCAACATAAGGGGGGAGCTGCTACCCCTGATCCTGCTGGTGTATAAGTATCCCAAAATATTGTCGTGTGTAGGCTCAGATGCAGCATCTTGATGAGGTGGAGAGAGCCCAGCTCATAGAAAAGAGGCGCCAGGAGATGGCTGCGGCCGCCGCCGCTGCCACAGCAGCGCGCGAACAAAAGGTACGCTACAGGCAATGCACGTAACATGGACTCTGCACTGTGTGCCGTATGTGGTACAACACACGTACACATACACACTTGCACACGCGCCCGCACGCGTGCGTTGATATGTCGGTACGCACACGACCATGCACTGCTGTGAAGCATGTTGGTACGCACACATTGTAGGGCATAGTGTGACCAACATCTAGTCACTGCTAACATTTGACACCCTTCCTCCCTGCCTGCAGGTCCAAGAGAACCACGCGGTGGCCGAGGAGCTCCGCTCCTTAGCCTCCGAGGCGGCGGCGGAGAGAGAGCGCGCGCGCGAGGAGGAGGAGAGGACCAACAGGGACAAGCACGAGGACGTGACACGATCGCACGCCGCCACAAAGGTAAGGGTTGGGTAGTTGCCAGCCTTGCGGCTGTGTGTGTATGCGTGTGCGTGTGCGTGGGCGTGGGAGTGAATGTTCGCGTGCGTGCATATGCGTGTGTGCGCGCAAGCGCGGGCGGGTATGCGTGGGCGTGCGTGTGCTTACGTGCATGCCTCATCCGTGCTTTAACAAGTGCATCTCTACAATCCTCCCTCGCAGGCTGCGCAAGAGGCGTTGTTGGCGGCGAAGCGGGCAGCTGCCGCCGCGGCCGCGCTGGAGCGCGAGCGCACGATGGAGCGCGTGCGGGCGGAGCGCGAGGAGGAGCGCGAGCGCAGACGCGTGATGATCACGGAACTCAAGGTAAAACTGAGGTTGTTGTTGTTGTTGTTGTTGTTGTTTGGTTAACGGTTGTGTGCACTTCTCAGGCGTTGTGGGCTGAGGGCACTCCGAGGCAAAGGCGTGCGGAGTTCGATGAGACTGCAGTGGCGGGACATGACTTGTTGGGTACGCCTTCGTGTTAATCATAGTTGTGTTGTGCGCGTTGTGTTGTTGCGCTTGCGTGCGTGCGTTCATGTGCCAACAACCCGCGCGCGTAGATGAGATGTCGTTGGCCGAGCTGAAAGAGCGGCTTGATGAGGCACGGGAGCAGCGTGCGGCAGAGCGGGAGTCGAAACGAGCCGAGATTGTCGCACAGAAACATCAGGTGTGTGTCTATTGTCGTTGTGCAATGGGCTTGCACTCAGTTGCCCCTTGTGCCAGCGCAATGCTGCAATCGCTGGTGCGGCAGCCAACATTGCAAAGATCCGAAGCCTACAGGTGAGGAATACACACAGGACAGTTGCTTGGCTGGCTAAAGCCAATGTCGTCCGCGATCAATTGCATGCACAAGCCTGTGATTACTGTGCATGCGAAACAATCAAGGAGACACACCTGTGCATAAGCATATGGACATGTGTGTACGCGCGCACGCGCGCATGCTTATCAGAAATACACTCACACACCCAAGTGAATTGGTGCTCGGTGACTGACTCTGCTCACGATGAATGCAAGCACTATGTTCATCATTCTGTGATGTTACACACACACATGCACGCACCGACTCTCCTTGTCTCCATCACAGGCCGCTCAACGCGCCGCCGCCCGTCAGCAGAAGGACCTGGCCCTCCAGCGTCTCTCCCTGGCTCGTGCCGAGTCTCACGAGCGCGCGCTGCTGGACCTGCACGGCCGGCTGGAGGCCAAACACGCGAGGCAGGCTGAGGAGAGGGAACGGATCGCCGCGGAAGAGAGGGCGATAGCGTACGAGCAGGTGAGTGGGTGGGTGGGGGTGGGT
>RHPI01003762.1:60611-127569 GCA_009103225.1 Chlorokybus atmophyticus
CCTCCCCTCTCACCTCCGCCGTCCCCCTCCTCTCCTCCTTCCCGTCATGCAGCACCACGACGCTTCCCGGCCGCACCTTCCCCACCACGAACCGCGCGATGAGTTGCGGCGCGTTCGGTAAACGGAGGGTCAGGGGGTCGTGGGGGTAGATGGAGCCGAGGGCCAGGGAGTACTGACGGGAGGAGACGAGATGGAGGAGACGGGGAGTCACCCAGCCGTGGCCCTGCGGAGGGAGGGGGGTGGGGTGGGGTGTAAGTGGGTGAACTAAGAGGAGTGGGTCAGTGAATGGAGTAGAGTTGAGTATGGGTGTGCGTGAGTGGAGTCGGACACGTGTATAGGTACCTTTCGGGCATGCATATAATCACCACGCAGATGCACTCAGGTACACAGCATCAGTGCAGCAACACAAGCAAGCAGGCAAGCACACGACCGTGCTTCTGCGTACTCGCACTCATGCACGCGTGTGCTAATGCGCACGCTATGGCATGGGCGCTTGTTGTATGTGTGTGTGTGTGCGCGCACATGCAGGCTTCGGCATGCAACTGCGACATACGTTGATGCACGTGCATACACATACGCACACGCATGCGCATAAGTCAAGTACAAGTGTCGCATGCTTACTGGTCGGAACCATTTTCGTCGGTTCTGCGACGATGCCAACCCAGCCTGCTGCTGTTGTCTCTCCCAGTACGGCTGCAGCATGGCGTCAAGCTCCATCAGCTGACCATCAAACTCATCCTGGATGAAACAGAAGTAACTCATGAACTCGTTTGTGACTAGGACGAAGAGAGGCTACGCGATTACTGCCCTGTCTCACCTCTGGCAGCCTCCAGCTGGGCACGTCTTGCATCGTGTGGTTGCCAAGCTCGTGACCTGGATGCATGACACTATATGAGCATGCCACGATCCAACTTGCAGTTACCACACGAATGTGCAATCGTGTGCGTGTGTATGTGTCACGTGTGTGCGCACGCGCGCGTGGGCGTGGATGCATGTGCGCATGCATGCGCTTGTGCTTGTTTTGGGCGTGCGTGTGCGTGCCCGTGTGAGTGCATGGGTGCGTGCGTATATGAAACGGACCCAGCACTCACCCTCTTCAGCGATGCGGTGTGCGATGTGCGGCCACCGCTTCACATTGTCTCCGATGACAAAGAACGTCGCCTTGCACCCGTGCTCCTTCAGCGCCTCCAGAAGCTGATCAACAGTGAGTCAAGTGGTGACTTGTGGTAAGTAACAACAGACAAACGCGTACGCACGCACGCTCGTACGCATGCCCACCCAACCATACCTCCGGTGTCACAGCCGGGTGCGGCGAGTCGTCGATGGTGAGGGCCACCACTCTCTCTGCCACACAAACCAATCAACACTCAACACATCAGCAACACTACCAGCTTTGCTCGAGCGGCAGCGGTTGGGACGCGTGCTTACGTGTGCAGTCGGGGGGCGCGCAGAAGTAGATGGAGGGGAGGCGTCGAGAGAGCCAGCGGACAACGGGCCAAGGCTGAAACGCCAGCGCACTGCAGGGTGTGGATCGGAGTGAAGTGGTGCGCGCGCGTGTGTGCGTGTGTGTGCGCGTATGCGTGTGCTGGTGCACATGCGTGTGTACAATGTGCGCGCGAGTTTGTGCGTGCGTGCGTGTGTGGGCCTGTGACTCGTTAAGTGGCACCAAGCTCAGGTCTGCTGGGTGATGTGACTTGGTCACTGCGTGCAAGGCTGTTGCAGACAAAGCAACAAACACGCGCACGCGTACACGCACACACGGACAAGCGCACCAAAAAAAACGCCCACCCCCACACAACAGGCCCAGCAGCAGCAGCAGCAGCAACAACAACTACCACAACCACCACGACCACCACAGCAGAAATCCAATTCACAGCTGCCTGGCTTAGCAGCAGCAGCAGCAGCAGCACTCATGCTGACAAAACTGATGACCAAAGTGTGACTGCAGCCATACCACACTTACCCACCCCAATTGTGGCCAATTCCAATTGCACCCCAATTGTAGCCAATTCCACCCAATTACGCACACTGCTTACCCCACAAACGCCGCCGCCCCCAGCAACGCCCCCATCGCCGCCACCCCGACCGCCGCGCCTACCGCCGCACCCACCGCCGCCGCCTCCGCCATGCCTTAAGCGTTGAGCTTGCTGCTGGCCTGCTCTGGTCTGGCCTGGCCTGATTTGCCGACAAGGCGGCGGCGATGGACGAGCGCACGGACGAGGAGGAGGAGGAGGAGGAGGAGGAGGAGGAGGAGGTGGAGGGAGGGTTCAGGCTCGAGGACTTGCTGTCTTCCTCTAGCGATGATGATGATGATGACGGGGACAAGGAGGAGAAGGGGGAGGTTGGTGACGTGCTGGGTGACAGCGACCAGGAAGCGGAGGACAAGGAGGAGGCGGGGAACGTGCTGGCCTCGAAGGAGGGCGGCGATGAGGACGAGGACGAGGAGGCGGAGCACGAGTTTAAGCAAGGAGAGGATTTTATCGAGGAACGAGTCGCTGAGGAGGAGGAGGACAAGAGGGCGGAGGATGTGGACAAGGACGAGGAGGCTAGTGCAATGCAGGTTTGTTTACCGAAACCCTATGTGGTCAGGTGTCAATCAGGTATTCGTTCCTAGTCGATACTGTTGTGACTAGTATTACTGTTGCAGTGCGATCGTATTGTGCGTACCGAAATCCAATACTAGCCGTGCACATGCAAGCACATACCCGCACACACATGAACACGCACGCGTCCACACAAGCGCGCATGCACGCGTGCGTATACGTCCACACACGCTCGTGCATGCACACTCATAGCTCTTAACACGCGCGCGCATGTGCACATGCATACACAGAGACACATGCGCACACACAGTCGGTTTCTCTCATCTCAAAGCCCAACAGTGCTCAGGCACCATGATGATGAGGTCACACGCTCACACTCTCTCACTCACACTCTGACACACTCTCGCACTACCACAGCCCGCATCACGCGAAGCCCAACGTTCCGACACTCTCGAGCCCGAAGCTTCCGGCCAGACCTCGTCTTCCTGGCCAGAAGCAGCCTTACACGACGATGAACTGTATGAAGATGAAGAAGCGGAAGAGGAGGAGGAGGAGGAGGATGAAACGGATGATGATGAAGAGGATGCGGTTGAAGATGATAGTGAGTTGAGTAGAGCCGACACAACGTCAAGCCAACATGTCGAGCACGGCAATGCGCATGCACCACAACCACCACCACCACAACAACAGGAGGAGGAGGACAAAGGCGCGGTCGCCCCGTTAGCTGCCTTGCAAGCGGTAATGCTCAAGCTGATGAACAACATACATAGACAACAACAGCAGCAACAGCAACAGCAATCACAACAACACTCTCAGGCAGAAGATGCTGAGCGTGCGCAAGCCGAGTCGCGTGCTGGAGCACTAGACAGTGACGACGGCGGCCGCGCCGGTGCTCGTCCCATGCGCATACGCCAGCGCGTCGACCTCAACCGCCAGGTGATTAGCATGGATCATATGTTGGGTTGTTGGGTTGTTGGGTTGTTGGTGTGGGTGTGTTGGTGATGTGGGTGTGTTGTTGTTCTGTGTTGCAGGAGAATGGCGTTGCGCTGGCTGTAGTGGAGACGGCGGGTGCTGTATCAAATACGCTGGGCTCGGCTTCCACGCGCAACGAGCATGGCACACCCTTGGTGAGTGGTTCTATGTATGCGTGGTGGGCGCAAGTGAGAGTGTGCTTGCGTGCGCAGGTGTGTACATACATTTGTAGATGTGCGCATGCGCATGTCCACATTATCATGTGCGCACACATGTGTGTGTGTGCGCATGCGCTCGCGCCCCTGTACACGTGTGCTCGCACACGTGTATGCACGCTGACAAGCGCGTGCACGCGCGTGTGCGTGCGTGCATGCGTGTGCGTGCGTGCGTGCTTGCATGTCCGCGTGTGCGCGCCTGTCCCCGCAATTGCACACTCGCCCGCACATGAGTGTATGTGTCTGTCTGTGCATGCCTGCCTGCGTGCACACGCGCATATATATGTGTGCCAACAGCATCATCTCCATCAGGTTGTGTCCCTGCACACCTCCGGTCCCGCCCTCGCCATCGGCATGTCCCGCGGCACGGTCCTGGTGTCCCGCAGCAGCACTGCGCCCTCAGAGCGGTCCGCGGACAGGGTCGTGGCGCTGGGAGTCATCGGGGGGCCGGCCGTGGTCGCGGTGGACTTTAGCTCGCATGGAGATTGGCTGCTGTGCGGATATGCCAATGTGAGCGAGAGACAGCGTGTGCGTGCGCGCGTGCGTGCGTGCGTGTGTATGTAATTGTGTGTGCGCGCATCTATGCGGGTTTTGAGCAGGGGTGGGGCATGCGGGTGTGCGTTCGCGTGCGCACGCGTGCACACGTGTGCATACGCTTCAATGTGGTGCACATGTGTGCGTGCGTATACATGTGTGCGTGCGTGCGTGCATGCACACGTGTGCATCAGTATGTGTGCAAGTCTGTGAGCGCGCGCGCATGTATGTGCGCATGCTTGCGTGCATGCGTGGCGATGTGACCAGTCATGAACTTGTGACACGCTTCGTATTGTTTGTTGCAGGGTTCGCTGACGCTGTGGGACGTGAGCAAGTCCGCGATGCTGAAGACGGTCGTGGGCGAGCACTCGGCCCCCGTCGTGCATGTCGCATTCATCCCGCACCGCACCGCTGCCGTCACCGCCGACGCCAACGGAGTAAGAACAGACTCATAATGTGGATGTGTTTAAATCTTGTGCTCACAACAGCAAAACAACATTTATTCCAGGTGACAACGTTGCACACGTTCACAGCGGTCCCACTGCTCAGGCGCTACACTGTCAGCTCACAGGTGGGCACAAATTGTGTATATTGGTTTGTTGTTCATATTTAACAGAGGCACTGATCAGCTATCAACTGTGTGTGGCACATGCGGCAGTGTTTGCTTGATGGAAGCCGCACTCGCCCAGTCTTATCTCTAGCGGCTTTACCGACATCGCCCTCATCAGTATTATCAGCATCCTCAGCCCAAACGCCGATATCGCCGCCTACACCAACTGAACCCACCTCCGCCACGTCGTTGTCGGGGATGGCCACCAGTGTGTTCTCGACGATATCCAACACTGCAACGGATATCCGCACCGCCGCCGCGACGAACGTGGACGCGGGATTGAGCTTCCTCTACGACCAACAACAAGGTGTGAACACATGCGTGTGTACATGTATGTGTGTGTGCATGTGTGTGCGTGTGCGTGGAATGACAAGAACCCAAGTTGTTGTGCAATAGACTGATGTTTGGTGTCCAACAGCTGGTGGAGGTGCTGGAGGGGTAATCTGCATTATCACGCAACAGAAGGCGATCATCGTAAGTTGTTGTGATGATTGGTGTCACACGCTCAGACATAGGCGGATGGTGCCTGAGGCGGTTGTGTACCGCAAGCATACTACACAGCATGACTCACGCTCAATTCATACACGCACTCACATGCACACGTACAGACATGCGCATATGCACTTGCGCACACATACTTGTAAGCATCTCATACTGGATTTATACCAACTCCAACACTGTCAATACAACAAGGTCCGGCTGTTTCCCGTCATGGAGATCACTCACCGGTGGGCTCGTCCCGCCAACACGCGCGACGGTGCGTTGCCCGTGTGCGCGTGGCGCCGACAAGACATCAAAGGTACATCATCGCTCTTGTGTTGTGTGGGGGCCCTGTGACTTGTGACGAGCATGTTGTTGCATACAGACGCGAGTGAAGGCACACACAACACGGGCGAGGTTGACAGCCCCACTATGGCCGTGGCGTGGGGCCAATCAGTCAGCGTGCTTCGCATGCGCCCACGGGGAGAAGTGGAGTGCGTGCATGAAGTTAAGATGGAGGCTGAAGCTGTGAATGTTAGGTGGCTTGATGAACAGGTACGCGTTCTTGCGAAAGCGAGCGCGCACAGACATGCGTGCACTGTCATTCGGTGCTCATGTGTGGTTGAATGTCCTAACATGATAGGTACTTGGGGTGCTTCTGGTGAGAGGCTCAATATCCACGCTGTGTTTGTGTTCGCTCGATGGTGAAGTCCTCCAGCGCGTGGGTGTTCCTGGCGGGTCGGATGCGCTCGCCCACCACAACTTCTTCACAAACAGCTCTGGGTAAGAACGCAGGTGCGGACTATGTGTGTCATCTGCTGTGATGTACTCATCGTCGTGCATCAAACTGTGCGTGTGCATGTGCGCATCAACATGTGCAGCGCACCCGAGCGCTCGTTCCACAACTGTATGGCCTCCCGCGGTTCTTCTCTCTACATCTTAGGCACCAGCCAGGTACGTTTATGACAGCGCCATCATCAATCATGCCTTGTCCTGACAACCCCTCACGCTGCTATTGCACAGCTTCTGCACGCGCGTGTCCTAGCGTGGAAGGAGAGGCTCGCGTATCTCTGCGGCAGCGGCGACTGGATGGCCGCGTTCAGGCTTGCACTCGACTACTACGATGGCACCGCCAAGGTACACAGCATGTCGTATAATCACACTAGTGGATGTGGTGCATATTACTACGGTCCAACGAGTACTTTTAAACGTACGGTAGGTTTTGGAGTACTTGTTGTATATGTGTACAATAGTCATGCTCTACACTGTTGTAACGAGTGTGCTGCGGGTTGGTGCTGAGTGTCTACACAAGCTGTGGCATGCATGTGTGCACATGTACGTACACATCCTGTTTCAGACCAACAAGCTTGCACCAAAGCCTTCTGCTGATGAGTTGCAACCATCGTAAGTGCTAGTTGTCACTCACTGCAACATTGTTGTTAATGTGGCTACTGCTGCTGCTGCTGTAACTTTCATTGATGACGCTACGGTGGTGGTGGTGGTTTTCACTGTTGTTGTTGCTATCATTGTCATTGTTGTAGGTTTTGTTAGTATTGCTATTAGCAACATGAACAATGATGATGTCGTTGTCACCCACGACGCGCGCCTAGCTGGAGGCCTCCGTGTCCGGGTGGGACTGGACAGAGGAGGAGGTGTTTCGCCAGCATCTACGCCATCGTCGCGCTAGCGATGACAGCACGAACGACAACGCGGCATCCAGTGACGATGGCATCAACGGTGATGGTAGCGACATGTCATTGCAAGAGGCACTGGAAAAATTGTGACCGGTGCCTCGGGAAATAGCATGTCGCTGCCATCATCTCCGTCGAGCTCGTCGTCGCTAGATGCCACGTCCTATGTCGCACTGCCATCACTAGTGTGACGATGGCGTGCAGATGGTGCTGCAACACCTCCACCTCTGTCTAGCCCCGTGTCGGGCTGCGCCCGGCCATGGAGGCCTCCATCTGAGCACGTGTTATAGTTATTCATGATGACAACGCTGTCCTCTCCCTCCCACTCACCTCTTCTCTCTCTCTCCCCTCCTCCCATCCCCGCAGCCCATGTCCACTCTCCCCTCCAACGAGACTTCTCTCCCCCTCCTCCATCGCACACTGCGTCCGTCTCTACTACCTCTCTTAGCGGACTTCGTCGACGGCGCCATCGCGGCCGCGGAGACCGAAGCCATCGAGGAAGTCATGCGGAGGAGCGCGATGAGCGAGAGCGGTGGGGAGGGGGGTGGGGGTGGAGAAGGAGATGGAATGGATATTGTGGATGTGATACAGGTGAGAAAGGGGGGAGTGACTGTGTTGGAGTGAGTGGAATGTTGGGGTGATCAAGTGTGAGTGAATGAGTGAGTGAATGAGTGAGTGAGTGAGTGAGTGAGTGAATGTGAGTGAGTGGGTGAGCACACAGTGCATGAGTGGGTGGGGGAGTGATAGAGTGTGAGGGTTACAGGTTCTGCAACATGTGATTCGCATAATCAATGAACATGATCGTGTGAATCAGTAACGCTGTCATATTTGCAGGCGCGGTTTGTGGCTGCCGGTGAGGTGGCCGTGGAGTTCTGCGTGCACGTTGGCGAGTTGGGCGCGCTGTTCGGGGGCGCGGGTGCCGAGGGAGGGAGCAGCAGCGTGTTTGGCAAGTTCGACGTCGCGGGGCAGCGCGCCACGTTCATCGACTTACTCGAACCGTATATACTGACGGATACGCTCACGGCACTGCCGCCGGAAGTCATGCAGGTAAGGTGGCAGGTGGACATTGATGAGTCTGATTTGAAGTGTGCAAGTGCACGTGAAAGTGTGTGTGCGTGCGCACGTGTGCATGCTTAAGCACACATGCATGCGCCTGCGAGAGTGGGTGTGTGGGTGTCTCAGTTTGCGCATGCGTGCATATGCGCCGGCTCGTATATGCATGTGTGCGCAAACTGAGACACCCACGCACGCACGTGGTTGTGCCCGCATATGTGTCCCTGTGTGTGGTGAACTGACTATCTGCCTCTTCTATCAATCTTGCAGGCTCTTGTAGACCAGTACTCGCAGCGCGGATGGCTTCAGCGCGTCGAGCAATGCATCCTTCACATGGACATAGCCTCCCTAGACTTCAATCAGGTCAACTAGTGCTGAGACAACTATCTCATCACACACACCCATCACATCGTACCCACACCATCATCAACCGCAGGTGGTGAAGTTGTGCCGCGCGCACGGCCTCTACAACGCCCTCATCTACGTGTTCAACAGCGGCCTCGACGACTACGTTACGCCCGCGGCTGAGCTGCTCGCCGTATCGCGCGCCGCCTCTGATGATGATGCCAGGAAAGCCCTCGCGTACAAGCTGCTGGTCTACCTCAAACACTGCTTCACTGGCAAGGTCAGCGCGTTGCTGGTGGTGTTTGTCTTTGATGATGTCGTGCATGTGGATAAGGATGTTGGTGTGTTATTTACAAATCAAGTCCTTTTGGTGTACTGGAAAGACCACAATACCGACATGCATGCACAGTGTGTTTCACGTGTAATTCCCTAAAATCAGAACATGCACACTGCGCCTGAGTGCGCGAGTGTGGACAAGTGCGTGTGCGCTGATGCACACCCACTTGTCCACCCACTTGTTGTGTGCATGCGCGCGTGCCCGCTTGCATAAGCCTGCATGAGCATGTATAAAAGCAACGCCAGTTGTGCAACACCTGCGTGTGCATGCATGCTTGTGTTGGTGTACGCATGCGTGCGTGCGTGCGTGCAAGTGTCAGCTTGAGTCAGTGGTTAGCTGCTGAATGTGCGTTGTGTAATTACTCGTGTCACAGGCGTTTCCACCCGGCCGAGGGACGATCCCTCCCGACCGCTCTCCCCACCTTCTCCACGACCTCATCCACTTCCTTCTCCACGACGAGTCCACACCTTCCAACCACGGTCGCCTTCGCTTCCTTCTCGACATCGACTGCGCGGCCACGCTCGCCGTACTAGCAGAGGCTTTCTTGATATCAACACCGGGAGGGGTGATACCAGACTTGTCAGCCTGGTCGGGAAGTATAGATACGGTGAAGATAGCGATATCCCCGGACACGCATGCGCAAATGGTTGTGGATGCGGTGCTTGCACTGGCGGCTCCGGACGATATCGAGTTCCTGGAGGAAGAGATTGGAGCTATGCTTGAGTTTGTCGCAGCCATGCTTGCGGCGAAAAAATGTGCCGTGGCGTCGGAGGATGTCATGAGAGTTCTCACTCACCTCATCACAGGTACACACGATGTTCATGTCTTGTTTACTATTCCATATGCGTGCTTGTTGTGCTTATATCCAGCCAGTGCAGTCGCTGTTCTTGGTGTACTTGACACAAGCATGTTGAGGGCAATCGTAGTTATGTGCCGTTTTGCAGGGCCCACGGTTGCGAGTGCGAGACCTACAACACGTGCGCGTGAAGACCTGACTGTGGCAGTGTTACTGGCTGTCCAGCACGAAGATATCGACGCAGAGTTGTTGCTAATTCTCTCAGCTGAGGCAGAATTTCATCAGGTGAGGCCCAGAACATGATGTTTATCTCCTCCATGTTGTTGCATGAATGCTTTAATTAATTCAACAGATGCCACATACTGGCGTGTGTGTGTGCAGGTTTCGGCGCTGTTGTATTATAGATTTGGGCGCATGCAGCGTGCATTGGATTGTTTGCTCGCGGATGCAACGAGCCGAACCTTGCAGCCGTTTGCGTTCATCAACCACTGCTTCCGTCAAGGCCATAGGTGAGACAACTGTTACAAAAGCATTATCACACTTCGACTTGTGTGCATGCACACATGGCTATAAGTATGTGTATAGGTGCACCTGCTTAAGTGTTGTTGATGTCATGTCTGTGCGCACTTCACTTGGCATCGTGTAGTTTTTTTTTTGTACATTTGACACATTTGCGTGCCAAGTTGCAAGATCATATGCACATAAATCTATATGCACACACCTAAAAGACGTATGACATGCTCACAGGGACAAGTTCAGCACATTGCTGTTGGAAAGGCTTCCCGCCCTCGCACGCCTCGACTGCACTGCAACTCTGACTCTGGCAGGTATTCCCACACAACCACTGTACTGTTCACGCACGCGCGCGTGCATGCGCACGCACATGCTGGGGTGCACACACATGGGCGCACACGCGCGCACGCGCACGCATACATCACCCAACCAACCATCCACCTACAAACACACGCTGTTCCCGCAGCCCAACACGTTTCTCCCCGCGAGCACGAGTCCGCCATCACGCATGGCCCCCTCGCCACGGACCCGCGCCTGCAACATCGTTACCTCCAGGCTCTGATCGAGACAATGAATGACAACAACAGCAACAACAACAACATGGCAACGGGGGAGAATGCTGCTGCGGAGTACTTGCGGAGCTCAGGCTTTCAGGTGGGGGGATAAGATTGACACATTATGTCGCTCAGTGTTGCGTTGAACTCGTGTGTGGGTGTACTGACTGCATCTTGTGAAGCAGATGACGGATGCGTTGAATGAGCTCTATCTTCAGCGCCTGTGCGAGTTTGATCCTGCTCAAGTGCGGCCGTTTCTCATCAGTTGCAACGGGTACATTCGTTAGTCTATTGTCCGAGCCATCACATGCATGTGTGCATGCGCGTGCGTGGGGCGTGCGCGTGCGTGCGTGTATGTGTACATGTGTGTGCATGTGATATGTGCGTTGCTATTACCACCGCAGGTATCGTCTGGACCGCTGCCTTGAGCTTTGCCAGCAGCACGGCGTGGTGGACGCCTCAGCCTACCTCCTTGAGCAGATGGGAGACGTCACTGGCTCGCTTGCACTCCTCTTGCGCTCCCTTGAACACCAGATAGCCGCCGTTGAGGTCAGGACACGTCAACACATGCACGCCGTGTGCACGCGCCCAAGGGCATGCCCACCGTGCGCACACACTCATGCACACATTGGAGCCATCAATGACGCACACGGAGCAAAGCGCACACATCCACACGCGTGTGCACTTGCACACTCACCCATTTGCAAACTGTCAAACTGTCAACCCACCTTGCCTTTCCAGAAAGCTGCCAGGAAAGGGCGCATCGTTCCCGCCAAGGCCACCTCCGGTCCCCACGCGATGCCAACATCCCCTCGCTCCCGCACAAACAACAGCAACACCATTTCAACGTTCACGCGGTCGGCCAGTTCGTCATCGCAGCTAACGGAAGCCACCGCCCCGGAGATCGTGGCCGTGCAGGAGATTGTTGATAATGCGGCGGAGCTGTGTTTGCGCAACACGGGGAGACTGCCGGCCAGGGAGTCAGAGGCGCTGTGGTTTGAACTATTGGACAGGTGAGAGTGTGTGTGTGTGTGTGTGTTACATGTTACATGTGATGGATGATGAACGCACACATCCACATCATCAGGTTTGCGGTGCCGTTGCGGGAGCTGAAACGCGCAGAACGCGAGCGCGAGACCCGGCGAGCATCTTCACGCAAGAAGTTGAGGACAACAACAACAACAAAACAGCAAAAGCCTGTATCATTGCAGCAACAACGCCGCATGGCCGCCTCGGCCGTCCTCCAACAAATGCTCGCGGGGTTCATCACATCCATCATGGGCAGCATGACAGGGTAACTAACTAAGTAACCAAGTAATGTTGGGTGTGTGAGCACTCTGATACTCATCTTACCCTCTCATCAGGTTGATCCCGCTGTCGGCGATACTTGGTCATATTGTGGAGAAACATGGCGGTGATGAGGTGGGCGACTTCAAGCCGAGCATCATGGGCATGTTGGCGTCGTACGGGTATGAAAGGGCGATACTCGGCACGGCGCGCCATCTGATGGCCAGGGACACGTTCGATTCTATGCAGGTACAGGTTTTGGTACTCATTGCTGGATAAATGGGTTGGTGAGGGTTTGTGGCTAAGTTGGTCTATGAACTGTTTCCGACAGGAGCTGAGACTGCGGCGGTCCCGTGCGGCTGTCCCTGCGAGCGTCGAATGCACGGCATGCGGCCTCCCGCTCTCATCCCCAGGTGGGGGTTATGTGTGCGTGTGTGCATACGTGCGTCCGCGCGTGCACTACGAGTGTCGGTGTGAATGCACGTATAATGCACGTGCTCACACGTGCGTATGTGCATGCGTGCGGGTGATTGCGCGTGCCCGTGTATACCAGCGTATGTGCATGCGTGCACATGTGTCTACTTCAGTATTCATGCTTGCACACGTTTTAAGAACAGATGTGCGTCATCCCTCCTCCAAGTCTTCCTTATTCAAGTTTCCACACTTGAGACTTTGCAGCTCTGTTGCAGTGGATATATGGCATGAGCACAGCATCACCCTTGTCACTCAAACCGCATGCGGCTCATGTATACACCTGTTCTTCAGGGCTCGGGAGCAATGAGAGTAACGGGAGTGAGAGTCCTCATCGCGACTCAGGCGTCTTGAAGGTCTTTTCGTGCGGGCACTCCTTTCACGGGGTGTGCGTGCCGCACGGTAAAGCGAGCGGTAGAGGCGCGCTCGAGAGGTGTCCGGCGTGTTTAGTGATGCACGAGAGGCCGGCGATGACGCACGCGTTGCATGCTGGCTTGAGGAGACAGAAAGGGGTGGTGGCCTAACTGTTGGGATGGGGTGTTGCGTATATGTTGTGTGTTTTGGGTGCAAGCATCGGTTGTGGTTGTTTCGCTTGGCTGTTGGGTCGCGTGTGCAATATGAACCGACGTGTGGCGTGGTGATTTTGTCGAACATTAGTCTTGTGTTGCGCACGTTTCTAAAGCAGACAGCCCAAGCGATGCATCCTATAGCGGCATTGTGGTGGCCCGCAAGGCCATTGCAGAAGTGCACACCCAGACTATGCTGGCTTAGATAACTACTGGTCCATTACATGCGCAGCTGCATCTGCACTGGTGCGCAACATACAACTTTACATGGGTGTGTACAGCGTGTCTCGCTCACCATCACTCACACACATGCGCCCGCGTGGGCAGGTATCACCTTTGGCATGTTTGTTGTATGACCAACGGGCCTGGCTGAGGGTAGTTGTAGTGTAGAAGCTACTAGCCCGGTGGTTTGAATTGCATGTGGTAAGCTAGAAGTGTGATGCGGTGCATGTCACTTGCTTGTTGTGAGCACACCATGCATGCCGGCACAGCATACGCCATTTGTACACGTGCCGCGTACATACATTGCCCTCCGCATTCTTGCATACACCTTGCACCGCTCGGCCCACACACATGATGCCTGCATGCATGACTAACAGGGGGGCGGTAGGAGTACGGTAGAGTGTAGGGTAGAGTTAGCCCAGTGGTCATGTGTGCAGCATTGAGTTGCGTATGGCTAGCTGCAAGTGATGCATGGCTTCGAAATGCATGCTGATAACAGCCTCGCGCTTATCCTGTACACACTTGATCACATCCCCGTTGCATCTTGTGTACACACTGCACATTACACACATGGCCGCCCAGCCACGCAGTGCTCGATGTCGCCTCCACCGCCAACCGGTTTGTGTTGGTTGAGTCATGCAATATGCACGGACGTCAGTCATGCACAGTCAAATCAGACAGCACGCAACAATCAGCAAACAGCTGTAGGCTGGAATGAAGCATTACATGCCCTGGAAGTTGGTGCTGCATGTTATTGGTTGCATAGTCTACTAAGCCGTCATCAGATCTGCTCAAAAACAGGACCAATAGCAACCAAATGTTTCTCAGTCTTCACCCATGAGGTCAGCTAAATCAAACTCATCGGCTTCAATGATCTCTCCGTCTTTGCCGTCCCACGGCGCGTGCTGCGCGAGGTCCGGCACTTGCCTGGAGCTCATCGGGATGAGCCGGACATTCTCTGACAAGAAGTCTCTGCATTGCAATACAACATGATGAGTTCATGCTCGCATGCATGCATGTATGCGCGCACGCGCATATCACGTATGCCACAATGCGCTTACTTGATGGCCGAAGCTGTGAAGGGCACCTTTGCGGGGGCGTAAGCGAGTGCACTTGGCTTGACAGCCACAATGGCCTGTAAAGGCGTTATGGTAGCAGTAAGAGTTTGTCAACAGAGTTAGCAGCTTAACACAAGGCGTGTACTCTGTGCGTGGGTAGTGCATACACAACACGTGTGCGTACCGGATAGCCGTAGCCGCCAACACCAACCGCCTCTTCCAGCTGAAGCTGCTGCCCGCCCTCGACCCAGAAATAGCTGCACAATAACACAACAGAGACATGCATATACTTTAACTAATATATAATACAAACGCAGTTTAGTGCACGCATGTGAACTCTTACGCGCGCACAAATGCCTGCGCATGACACGTAAAACCACACACTTGCACCCACACCCACACCCACGCCCACGCCCACGCCCACGACCACGCCCACGCCCACGCCCACGCACGTACACTGTCCCACTCACTTGTACGCCCTGCCCTTCAACTTGTCCGCCACACTCTTCAGTACTTCCACATGGTCGTTTCGTCCTTTGGCGCCCGTGTCGAGGATGTGCGGCAGGAAGGCGATCACGCAAGACGAGGGACACACTTCTTCGAGAGGTTTGTCGCCGGTGAGCTCGACCACCGGCTTGGGCTTGATGAACGACTCCAGCTGGCGCTCGGCGAAGGTTATGATGGCGGATGCTGTGCGCGCTTCATTGTAGTCCTCGGGACGACGCTTGTCGACTCCGAACAGTTTGATTGTGGGGAAACCCTGCAGAAAGCCAGAAGACGCGCACGCATGTGTATATTGTGCCAGCACGCGCACGCATGCGAATGCATGTGCGTATGCGTGCACCTATACACAGAGTCTGCATGCGCATACACATGCTCATGCACAACACCTTGTGCATGTATAAAGAGACGAAGCGGCGTTCTATGCTGCATATGCCAAGACAACAAACATGCACATAGTTTCCTGGGATGCACTTGCGCTCACCTGGACACCGTACTTGCGTGCCAAGTCCACCTCAACATCGCAGTCCACGGCCCCGAGCTTGACCTTGCCTTTGAGCTTCTTCGCGGCTTTCGCCCACTCTGGAGCCAGCTTCTTGCAGTGGCCACACCTGAGACCCAACACCAGCAACGGGGGCTTACTTGTTTGTCTCCCGGGCATGCACATGCGCGTGCTCGTGCTCGTGCAAGTGCGCACGCGTGCATCTATGCTTGACATGCACGTGCGTGCGTGCGCATGCGCTTGTGTGTGTGGGTGCGTGCAGAGCATGCTTGTGTGCGTGCGCACGTGTGCGAGCATGTGCATGTGCTCATGTGGTTGCACGCGCGCGTGCCTGCATGCACACGTATGCACACACATACCACGGCGCGAAGAACTCCACGAGCCACAGATCGTCGCTCTGCACCACCAAGCTCTCAAAGTTCCCTCCGTCAAGCTTCACCACCGCCTCATCACCCCCACCCCCATCACCCCCACCCCCACTCTCCCCACTACTTTTACCCTTCTTCCCACTCAGCCTCTGATTGACGAGCTTCTGCGCCGTCTGAATCGCGAAATCCGTGATGGCTTTGGCGGTGCGCTGGCCGGTGTAGTCGGAGGCTTTGCCGTTGGTGAAGACTTTGATGGTGGGGAAACCCTGGATGGAGTAGTCGGAGGAGAGGGACTTGTGGGCGTCGGCGTCCAGTGCAGCTACTGTTACTATGCCCTGATGTGTTGGGTTGTTGTGTCAATGGTGGCAACATCGGGCAGACTGGGCATGCATAGATGACATGTTGACACGATGCACGCATGACATGCGAACCAACATGACGAGCATGTGTCATTGTGATGTTGGGATGCACTGCAGTGGGTTGGATGGATGAGAGTATTCATCTCACCCTCAGTGCTTTGGCTGCCTTTTCCCACTCGGGAACGAGGTTCTTACAGTGGCCTGTTTCACAAAGTTGTTGTGCAGGTGGAGTGGATGCGATGGTGTGCGGAGACATATACGAGGATGACAAAAGCAATGCCACTATACAACAACAACAACAACATAACATACCGCACCACGGTGCGTAGAACTCCACCAACACCACCTGGTCCGCCTGAACAACCTGTCACACAGATTGCCACACAATCACACAGCCTGCCACACACACGCACATGCACAGAATGTGGCAGAGAAGAGCTGATTTCTCCATAGCAGCGAGTCTACTGAACAGCGTGAGTGAGCTTGAGCTTGATCTTGAGCGTGTTCTTTGTCGAGCTTGCTTGCTTGCTTTTCTTACATGATTGACTTCTTCTGCTTTGACACAGCACACACCTTTGACTTGAAGCTTTGTGGCGTGAGCTGCACCACGTCCGAGGCCGGGCTGTACAGGGCGGCGGCGCCTCCCAGCCAGCTGACAGCAGCCAGCAGCAGGCAGCAGACGAGCCGCAGCTGCCTGCTGGAAGACACCATGTTAGACAGCACTCTCCTGACCACAGTGACAGCGAAGACACCGCCGCCGCCTCCGCCCACAGTGCCGCCTCCTGCTTGCTGCGTCAACAACCTTCGACTGGCCTGGCTGACTACGGCGACCTGCTTAAGGAGGGCGGCAGGCGCCGGAGGCTGAGCCAGGCCAGGCTTGTAGGCTACCAGGTGAGGCTAGCAGGGTAGCCTAGCCTGGGCTGATGGCGCTGGCGTTGGTGGTCAGGCCAACAGCTGCTGCTGCTGCTGCTGCTGGAAGGTAACATGCATAGAAAGTGACGATCAAGCTGCTGTTTATTGCTGTTTTGCGTTTCGCTTTTGAGTCAACCCTGCTCCAAAGTACAACTTGAGTAACTTTCTCTCTGATGTCATGCTCGATGGAAGCTCACAGCGCATGTAAGCACAGACATGCACTCCGTTGTTCCCCCCTGTGCAAGCAGGACGCAATGCAAGGTTGTGAACACATTAGCACTGCTTTAGGCCTAGCACACACGCCAGCTTACGACCAGACACACAAACATGCGCGCACTCATTCACACGCTCGCGCACACATGCGCACGCGCGCACACGCGCGCTTACGCATGCACGTTGCTACCAGCTTGTCATCGATAACTCCTTTATATCAGGCTTCTGCTACGCGAGCAAGGCAGCAAGCTCCGTGTCACTTACCGCCACCCACCCCATCATATCACTTCTTCTCCTTCACTCGCGTGCAAAGCCACACTGCACACTTCTTCTTCTTCTTCTTCTCCATCATCAACAACATCAAACAACAAAGCCAGTGCTGAGGAGGAGACTGCCTCGCTTGAGGGGTACTTCCAGCGCCTGAGGGAGCTGTCCAACTGGGTGAGTGTGTGGTGAGTATGTGCGACACGCGCATGTGAATGGTGTGCGCACGTGGTGGCTGATCTATGGACATGGGGCAGGGCCTCGCGCCACGCAGACACGAGGTGGAACAGTTTGTTGTGGAGGACGATGTCGTGGGATACCTGTCGACCAGGTTGGTGTGGACGCATGGATGCATTCCTGTATAAATGCGTTGGGTGTGTACATAGTGCATAGAAAGACACAGGCACGCGCACACATGCGTTGGATGTTCGTGTGTGTGCGATAGTGTCAGCGTATGCGCGCACGAGCGAGTGTGTGTTTCCGCCTGCGTGTGCATGTCACCACACATACTCCACAATCTCTACGCAACACCCAACATTGTTCCCGCAGCTTTGCCAGCACTCTCACATCCACCTACCCGGACGTCTTCACGCACGGCAACCCGAGGAGCGAGTCCACAAGCAGCCACAAGACCTTGTATTTAGTTGATGAGTTGAACAAAGCGTCCGTCTCGGACCGCACGCGAGAGGTCGGGCGCGTGTTAGGCGAGTTGGGGCAGAACGGCGCGATAAAGGGGTGGCGAAATGAGGCAAGAGATAGGTTGTTTTGTGGGGTTGTTCAGGTGATGAGATGTTGGTTGGTTATGAAGGTTGGTGTTATTATTTTGTGTTATGACAGCTCTTCCCGGTGGTAAGAGATAACTATGGGGACCCGCCCGTGTTGCTGATTGAGCGTGCTGCAGCACCGTATTTCGGCATCAAGGTGGGTGTACTTTAGCTTCTCTGGTAGTGAATACCAGAAGTGGTCACTGCCGGCTTGACATGTAATAGCCCCTGTATGTATGTAAAATACCTCCAATAACATGTGCTATCCACTTGTGCTGTGCAGGCGTATGGCGTGCATGTCAACGCTTATGTCCGTTTGCCCGGCGGGGATATCGAGTTGTGGGTTGCGCGACGCAGCGCGACAAAGCAGACTTGGCCCTCGAAGTTGGACCACCTTGTCGCTGGAGGCCAGCCGTATGGGATCAGTTGCAGGTGGGATAGCTCTGTGTGTGCAGGCGCGTGCGCGTATGTGTGCATACACGTGCATGCGCGCGTGCATATGCGTGTGTGCGTGCGCGCGCGTATGCATGCGTGTGTTGAGTGGCATATGTTGCAGAGACAATGTGATCAAGGAGGCTCAAGAGGAGGCCAATGTGCCGTATGAGGTGGCCGCCAATGCCAAAGCCGCAGGCGCAGTATGTGGTAGCATAGGCAACCACTGTTACTGAAACTATATTATATGTTCTTTCTGTTGACATTCCAGGCGTTTTTGCCGGCGTGAAGAGGCCTAATGACCAAGTTGGGCCGTGCTATCTTGTTTCAGGTGAGCTACTGGAGCTTTTTGGGAGAGGATGGCATGAAGCGTGATGTCCTATACGTGTACGATATGGAGGTGCCGTTTGACTGGCAGCCAAGCAACAACGACGGAGAGGTATGTTAACAGTGTGGTGCTTGATTGTGAGTTTTGACTGAGGCTATGTCATCACTGTTGGTCAACATGCACAAACGCGTGCGCACGTTCAGGTGGCGGACTTCATGCGATGGCCGCTGAGCAAAGTGGCGCGGGTCGTGCGTGAGACGTCCGAGTACAAGCCCAACTGCGCGCTGGTCATCATCGACTTCCTCATACGCCACGGCTTCATCGTGCCGGACCAGAAGGGCTACATGCAGTTGCTTGGCAGCATGCGAACGGACTTGGATGCCGGCAGTACGCACTTCCCTGCGTGAGCCAATACCCTTCACATGTCTTGCAGTTGTGATTGCATAAGGATGTATGTAGCTGTGTTCGTTGTTGCAGTGTATACTTTTTGTAAACGGCATTGCAACAGCTGCAATGGTGGCCAATGTCGGATAACTGAGTAAAAAGCACCTTCGATTGCTAGTGGGCATTCAGCGGTTTTGGCAAGCACAATAGCCGTGTGCACAGGTGGTGTGCACATACAATGCGAAACGGCACATGCATGGTGGCATGCACAGTCAGCAGCATGCAGAGTGACATAGCGCATACCAACAACACCATTGTCAGGTTGACCATCGGGTTCAATCACTACTTCACACGCTGCACTATCCTCACCACCCCGTTAGCCAGGTAAGCATGCACATGCATATGTGGTCACCTGCACAACGGCCGTTGGTTAGCGGCCCAGTCTTAGCCGAGGCAGCAGCAGCAGCAGCAGACCCAACGGACTCCCCCTCCTCCTCCGCCCACATGACCACCTCCACCCACAACTGCGTCCTACACCCTGCTGTGGCTGCGTCGTTAGGGTTTGCGCCTATTAGCGCGCAGCATGCATACGCACAGCACGTCGCACTCCCTTTTCGCGGTGCTGTGTACTCCACCGTGATGACACGGGCAGACCTTGCTGCTCCCCATGTACTGCAATTCGCCGTAGTAGTCCTGCTCAGGTGCTCCTTGCACGAAGTGAGGGCGAGGCTGTCGATGCCGGCCGAGCACTGCCTGCATGCATGGCCAGCTGCACTATGCGTTGACGCATAGTGCAGACCAGTCAGCTGGCTGCTGCTTGGCAACATGAGGTATGCAGTACAAGGCCGCACTCTGTCATGCATTGGAAAGGTGAAAGCTAGACACAATGTCTTGGCCTTGCCATTGGTACACTCCACCGCCAGCACTTTGTATGAAGTGCTGGCGGCTGTTGAGTGTACGAAGCGACATTGCGCGCAATTGAAAACTCGATACACAATGCATCCAATTGAAGCTGTTTGCAGTGCAAGATTGAGGAGTGCATATGTAATCGTAGTTAGTGCCAATGGTGATGGATGTACGCCCCAAGCACAACTCACGCCCAGAATCAAGCCCCATGCACACTGATTCGTATCAATGGCGCAAAGCGACCCACACTATCACAGCTGTCCCGCATATGCACGCTGCATACGTAATGACAGACACGGCAAACGCGTGAGAGGGTGAACCCATCGGCACAGGCCACTGCACCGTCCTATCATGAGCACTGGCTGCGACTCCTGCAGATGCCACAACCCAAGTTGTTTGTGCATCCTTCCCTTTCCGGCAACTCAGCAGCACGTGTGGTAGTGGGATGTGCACGATTGAGTGCTTGTGGGTGCTGTTTGCCAATGGCGCCTATAGGACGATATGTGTGAGCTTGGCAATACATCATTGTAATCAATAACTGTGTTCACAACTTATTGGCAACATGTGTGGCAACCAAGCTTCCCTTTATTTCTTACCGCGTAGCGTGCATGCAGTGGTATCGACAGGTTGAAAGCAACGTGCGCTCCACCCTTGTATTCGCCCATGTCCAGATGGGTCACCATGATGGACTGCTCGCAGAATGGCGCCGGCTGCTCCATATCAACATTACCAAAGACTTTTATAGGAGGTCCCGCTGTGAGAGCCAATGTTTAGGAAACATGACCAAGTGTTTTGAAAGAATGCAAACAGCAATCAGAGAGACATGGTCGTGTGTAAGTAACAATATGGCAACTTGTGTCCAGGCCTCACCTCCCACCTGTGCATGGCCATCCAGCTCATACTGGTTGGGGTACATGCCAATGGGGAGCACATCGACAACCGCCACATTGACTTCGTTGCATGCAAGCGTGCTTCCAGCCAGTACTACTTCCGTGACCAATGTGCGATGGTACCCGGTGCCGGCCAGCTTGCGTGTGAAAGAGGACGCATACAGCTGCAATTTGGACATGCGGCCTGCTTTGCCATAATACACCTCGTCAACTCCAACTGCAACCCCCTCAATCCTGACATGCTTGTACATCTGCACACCAATCTGCAAGCCTCGTTCACAGTACAATGAAGTCCCACTGATGTTGTCTTTTGCTCTTACCAAGTTAAAGAAATCGGGTGGCCACGCGTCATGTCCCCAATGATGCTGTCTCAATCGGCTCAGGAGCGGGACGTTGTCATCCATGCACGTGTGCTCATCATGATGGGCAAGTAAGTAGGGGACGCTTACAACTAAATCGGGCTCGCTGTGCCATATGCCCACGCTGCTGATACAGCCAGCAGTTTCTGGCAAAGCAGCAAGTAGATAATCTGGCAGGGGACATGCCAGCTTGACCATTGTGCTGAGCGCCGGCTGCTGAGCGGAAGCAACTGAGGCATCCTGTTGGCAGTCTAAAAGAGGGATGCCGAAGACGCGGAGAACATAATCGCACAATGCATGCAGCCACGTGTCGACCGGGCTCGTGTAATGCACGATGAGCCTCACGCCAGCTGGCCTGAGCGCATCGTCCTGATGCAACGCTGCGTTTCAGCAAAAAAGCTCAGAGTTGTGCCCTTCACACGTTGTGCATGCGTCAGTTGTCAACGCAATATGCCATTGGACCAAGACCGTGACTGCCTGGCAGTAAGAGTAAGCAGCACAAGTTTTGCAACAATGTGCCTGATGCTGTGCAATTGGCTTGAAGCCAAGCCCGCAGTCTGATGCACTTCTGAATGAACACACTGCAGCTCATACGATTCGTGTGTATGCCATATGTGCGTGCCAAACAACAGTACCATTAATTACTTCTCGAGAGCCGTTACCTCTTCAGAGTCGTTTATGCATGGAATTGGTTTGTGATTACAATGCAGCACTCTGCCACAATATGACGTGCAGCACTTACAGGCGAGGAGGTGGTGGTGTCGCGCATGTCCAGGCGAGCAACGCCGTCCGGCAGGCTCCATGCGCCGGCGGCGTCATCAAAATCATTGGTGTTAGACCAGCTTCCAGAGAATTTTAGCATGCGTGGCAGCGGCGATACTGCTTCAACAACCTCCAGCTGGCTCAAGCTCAGGCTGTTCCCCTGCCAGAGAGTAGACCAGCTGCCATCGCCGCCGCCGACGCTGAGGGAAAATGCCGCACCTTCGCCGCCAGCGCAAGCGCAAACAAACACACGCGCAGAGAGAAAGATAAGCAGACTCATCCAACAGCAGACCAGGGGCACCATGCCCCCGGCCATGCCGACGACGACAACACCACCACCACCGCCGCTGCCACCGCCAAACCCTAATTGCTTTCTTCCCGTTTGCAACGCTTTCCCGCCTTTCGGTTTGAATCACTCATATGACTTGTGTTTGAACCCAAAGCAGTGATTTGGCGGTATTTCTGTTCAGTTACTTGGCGCCATTGTTGTTGTGGGAGGCGGCGGCAACAGGGTCGGCGGGGGCGGTGGGTGTGTGGGTTACGACATGGTTCAGCGAGGTGGTGATGGCGGTTGTGACGACGTGGAGGCGGCGCTGGTGCTGGGCGTGCGCACACTTGGCAAGGAGCTCACCTGCTCCGTATGGTAAGCACAGGCACGGCCAGCCAAGCCAGCTGTGACTGACTCAGAGACCAAACAATAAGCTGTTATTTGAAGCTGTCTGACTTTTGTGCTATCTGTATGACAGCCTCAGTCTGTTTACCACGCCGAAGTTTTTGTCGTGCAACCACTGCTTCTGCGAGTAAGTCAAATTTGCGGCTATTGTCACACTGTTTGTTGCCATGCTGTTGGGTGATCAATAGCGGTCACACAGCCAATTTGTGCCTGTTGTACTTACTACGACTGTTTGATGCAGTGCGTGCATCATGCAATCGCTCAAGCACAAGCCCACCTGTCCACTCTGCAAGGCAGTCGTAACAAAGCGAGGTGACACAGCAACCACGCACGTGCACATGCACACACACACACACGCAGGCAGGCAGGCAGGCATAAGTTCATGCACACGTGTGCAATCACGCACATGTGCGCGCATACACACATGCACAGGCACACGCACGCGCAGGAACTTGTGCAAGCATGCACGCTCGCATTTACATGCGCGCACGCCCACACATATGCACTCAACCAGTCTATGTCCCTTCTACCTTATTTACCACTCTTTTGACCATAGAGCTGCGCCCAGCGGAGCTTGTCGATCGCGTCGTGGCGGCCTACAGAGCGCTGGAATCACGCACCGGTTTCAACTTCTTTTGCACACAGCAGCAGCAGCAGGACCCACCCTCATCACCCTTACCCTCATCATCATCGGAGCAGTGTGTACTTCCAGAGTCTCCTCAATCTCCATCAGTCTCCATGCACACCGCTGCCGGGGACTCCCTGCCTGTGGGCAATGAAGCGGACAGCATGGACATTTGTCACGACGTTTGTCACAACAACATTTGTCCCAATGTGGATGCTGAGCAAGACGGACAAGCGCGTCAACTTGATGCACAAGCTGTGACTCCATTGACAACTGCAATTGAGGGGCAACATGCGGGGTCTTCTTTGCCACTGTTCTTCTGGGTTGGTTCTCAACAAGAGGAGGCAGTGGAAGCGTCCCCTGCAAAGGAAGCAGATATCATTCCGTTCTTGACATTGCCACAGGTGTGTGCGTGTCAGAATGAGCGCCTGCGTGTGCGCATGTGCGCACACGTGCACTTGTGTGCAGGCACGCGTACATTGTGGTGATATGCTTGTCGCTTGTGTCTTTGTGTGTATCTTTAAGCTTAGGTATGCAGATAAGCTTCACACCGACGCAACAGCGGCGGAAGAGTCCCATGCGAGAGGCAAGTGCTACTCCAAGCAAGGCCCACATTGGCCTTGAGCAGCAGCAGCAGCAGCAGCAACAACAACAACGGCGAGATTTAGCACAAGAGGCAGGTGTTCCCCATGAGTCTGCTGTCGACATGGAGAGATGTAGCCCCAAACAGCTGGCCTCGGTACCTCATGAGGCCGACGAACTTCGTGACGAGCGTGTCCCGCGAAGCAGGTATTGCACAGTACCTGTCACTGGCACATCCAGCTCAACGTAATGCATACCATCTCACATGTACACTTGACCATTGAGCTGCAGTCGCAGGAGACGAGATACAACACTTCACGTACGCAAATCAGCCCGAAGCTCAGGTACTGATGAATTGCAACTTCGAGGTCAGTCATGCTCATCGTCACGTGATGAAAGGTCTGAGCTGCATTGCGTGTTTTGCTCTGCAGCTGCACCGCAATTGAGGCAACCATCTGTTGAAGAGCCTTTATCATTTGCACAGCGACGCCAAGACCCTGCAGTTGTGGCGACTAATGCAACAACAACCGCAGCAGTCATCCCCATACCCACTGTTACTCCATGCATGTCCACACCAGAAGCCTGCGGCAAGCTTGCGTGCCAGTTTTGCGGCCTCGATACAGCTGACGGCGTGTCCGGCCCTTTCATAAAGGTGGACACGGCCGCTGCGGTAGGAAAGAGAAGGCGCACGCAAGTGGCGGATGCAACCGCCAGTGTGCATGAGAACTGTGCTGCATGGTAAGTTACTCCCATGCATTTTACTACCTTAAATGCTGTTATGACATACAACTTAACGCACAGATGCACACGAGCAGATGCGCTCACACATGCTTGTGCTTGTATGCATGCGCACATGCACATGCTCACACGTACGTGCACACGCATGCACACTCATGCCGGCCCCTGCGAACGCGCATGCACGCGCACTTTGAAGTTGCATTGGTCTAGGGCTCCAAACGCATATTATGAGGAGGACAAGTTGGTGAATGTGGGTGCCGAGCTCGCACGAGGCCGGCGCATCAAGTGCACGACGTGCGTACGGCCCGGTGCGGCTCTCGGCTGCAGTGTCCCGCGATGCAAAAGGAGTTATCACTACCCTTGCGCCCGCACCCACGGATGCCGCTTTGATGAGGTGCGTGCGTGCACTCGTGCATGCATGTGTGCGTATACATCATTGTGTCAACTTCTCTACTGCATCACTGTGTGCAGACTGCATATGTCATTCTGTGCCCTGCGCACTCTAAAGAGAAGCTGCCGTGCGAGCTGCCGGAGGAGGAGGAGGAGGAGGAGGTTGAAGCCACTAAAGACGAAGAGGATGCCGACAAAGAGAATAAGAGGTGTGTGTGCGTGCGGGTGGGCGCGCATGCATACGCGCGTGCGCATGTGTGCATGCGTGCGTTCGTGTCTATTTGCGTGGAGTGCCAGACTGGTCTTGCACAAACAACTCAGCAACGTATATGCGTCTCGTGAATGGCTGCTCTAGGCCACAAGCGCAGCTGGACAAAATCAATAAAGATACATCACCGTGTCAACCAGACCCGTCCTGCGGGCGAGGGCAAGGACGGGGCGTGCTTCTGCCAGCCAAACGAGTCACGCTCTGCCACCGCGCCAAGTCTCACAACACACAACACAACAACAAGTGGACACCATCGGGCCTGGAGAAGGCTGTTGTGCTGACTGGTTCCGGACTGAGTCCTAAAGACAAGGTCAGTCAACCACCTTTGCTGATTGTTGGCTGTGTTGTTGTGGTGGTGTCTGACACAACATATGCAGGAGAAGCTTGTGGAGTTTGCGTCCATCTCGGGTGCCACTTGTCTTCAAGACTGGTCGCCGGCAGTCACGCACGTTGTTGCGGGCACGGACAAGCAAGGCAGGGCCAAGCGCACAAGGAAATACCTCTGCAGTATGGCGAGCGGGAGCTGGCAGTGGGTGGTGTCCAGCAATTGTAAGTTGTTGTGTGGGTGCGCACGTACATGTGTGTAGATGTACGGGTGCACGTGTGCTAATTGCATGTTGAGTTGCTGGTGATAAGCCACATGCTGCAGGGTTGGCGGCTTGCTTTGCAGCAAGATGCATTGTTGATGAGGCCGCGTATGAGGCCACGGGAGATCAACACGGTGCAATGGGAGGTCCTGCCAAGGCCAGGATGCGGCGCTGTCATACACCTCTATGCAAGAAGGTGCGGCTTTGTGCTTTACCCATGTTAACACTATGCAAGTGGTGTATGCTTACGGTCTTCGCCCGTGTGCTCGCAGACTGAGGGCATTTTTCATGGCCTCCAATGCTGGTTTGTTGGGGACAACTGGTGTCCTCCAAGCGAAGAGCTCGCGGAGATTGTCGTTGCGGGAGGTGGCAAGGTGGTGCGCAGGGCCCCTGCAAGTTCCGACACGTGTGCGCCAACAACCACACCTTCCGGTACAATACTCTCTTTATATATAGTGGCACCTACTGCCCAAATGGAAGTCCTGTATCATGCCATGCAATGACAGCTTGTGAGCCTGAATGTGGTGATGAGTTTGCGCAACTGTTTGCACAGGCGTGCCTTCATTGCTGGCAATATCATGCGATGCTCAAGGACTTCCCGCCGTCAAGCGGCCTTGTCCGTCGCGAAGGGCAGGTGGCGATGCGGGGGCTGTTGTCACGGTCTCGCATCGCTGGCTGCTGGACAGTGCGAGCGCTGCGGAGCTGTTGCCACTCAGAAACTATGCTGTGGAGTAGCCACATGTTTCCTAGTTGGCATGGACACGCATTGGCAGAAAGATGGAGACTGAGTTTGTTAGTTTTGCTGTGCATTTGTTTATAGCAACAAGCCATTAGCTGTTTCCTGGTGAAGACACTGTCTCACCTGCCAAGCATGCGCGTGCCTGCTCCCTACATTTTGCCTTGCGCGTGTACGTGTGCAACACTGGGGGTGCCCTATGCCAAAGCGCTGGTGTGTACTGGGTAGGCAGCTACGTGTCTCTACCTCGATTGAGCTCTGAGCAACTGGGAAAGCTACTTGAATAATAAAGCGAATTAAGTTGGCCGTGCTGCATTGATGCAGTGTATGCACACATCATGTTCAGCGTTGTTATTATGGGGTCAATTGTTGTGGCTGCAGTGCTTTAAGCATCAACATAACAGTGCATAGGGGATAGTAAAGCGTATGCTCAGCTCATATGACAATCACGCACACGCAAGCAATCGCACTTTGCACACTTGCACATGCACGCACTCGCACACTTGCACACGCACATGCAGGGACATGCACACGCAGGCACAGGCGCACACAACGGCTGCAACATCCTCCCTACCCAATCAATGCATGGCGTGACCAGCTGATCGACTATGTAAGCAGATGCAGTCCAGAGCAGTGATGGGCGTGCTGTGCGGGGTGATGCGAGTGAGCTGTGAGGCTGTGCATTTTGGTGTGCTAGTCAGCAAGGTCGATATGACCAAACCCATGTACAAGCAACTCGCATTCACACCAGTCGCACATAAAGTTGCCCGACAATGTGCTGAGCCAATAGAGACTCGTGCATCTCTGTGACACTGGACATTACCTGCTTGCTTGAGCAATATCTCTTGGTACAATGCCTGAACTCGACTTCGAGTGCGGTGGCTACCTACATTGCATTTACTTCGACTCTGCCGGATTTAGCCCATGGTGACTGCTTTGACCTAGTGTACACACTCAACAACACTGCTAGCACATCCTGTCAACACAACCATCCATCATGGGCAGCAGAATGGATACAACTGCATCAGTCATACACCAGCAATCTTCTAGCACAAAACCACATCCTGATAGCACCGCTAGCAGCAAAAACTAACTCTGACTAACACCTGCTGCAGCATGGTTGGCCTGTTGTTGCTTTCGACGCATTTTGCGGAACGCCGGGGGCTTCACCGGCAGCAGCCAACGCAAAGAGTACTCAATCATGTATGCCGCCACAAAGTCAAGGGCAGCCAACACCAACACCTTGTTGCGCAAGGCTGGAGGCAGAGGGACCAGCTCAAGCCAATCATTGAGCGGCCGGTGGATATCGGCCGCAAGCACCGAGAAGAACGCCGCGGCTGACACCAATGCCGCGAAGAAAGGCTTGTTCTCTGATATGCTGTTGTTGAACGGGTGGCCGATGTAGTTGACGGCGAAGGTGGATACGGCGATGAGCATGTTGACAGTGTACGACACTGTGTTTACCAGGTTGGGGTGGAACTCCGTGTCCGGCTCCATGCACATGTCTTGTGGCAGATACGATTGAGCACCTTGGACGGAGAGTATCAGAAAGGTCAGATGCACTGCGAACTGCCCGAGCAGCGAGAGAAACATGTACGGGGAGAAGATGTTGGGATGAGGGCGCTGCTTTGAGAGAGTGGGCAGGGGCTTGGAGTTGGAGATGAAAAGGAAGAACGCCGCCGTGAACACGCCTGCAATGGTCGCCTGTGTGTCGCCCAGCTTCACGCCATCCAGGTACATGACGCTGAGCATGTACGCACTGGAAAGGCAGTTCAAGCCAAGGATCTTGAACATCTGCAAGGTGGTGACCAGCGTGGAGCGCCCCTGTCGTATGATGTGCGTCACAGGCATCACTGATGAATGCTTTGCTGTGAAAGGGGAAGCCATTGAGGCGTCTCCAAGCTGCACCAGGGGCTTGTCTGCCTGCGCCATCTCTTCCTCCTTGTCTTTCAACCATTGCTGAAGCTTGTCCTGCGCCTGCTTGTGTTTGTCCATGGCTGTCGTAGCAGAAGCATTGCTCGCGCCATTCAACCTTCGCTGCCTCGGCTCTGCCAGTTGCTGCTGGTTGGAGTTCGCAAGCGCAGACCCGTCTTGTTGTGCTTTTGCTGAAGGCTTCTTTTTGGGTGGCGGGGCATTCAACAATGCAACACCCACGTTGGCCTGCTTCAGAGCTCCAACATCGTTTGTGCCGTCACCGCACATGAGTGTTACCCGACCCGCTGCCTTCAGGGTGGTAATGATAACCTCCTTTTGCTCGGGCGACACACGCGCAAACACTTGCACATATGGCACAACATCAGCAAGGGCCCCGATGTTGTCAAGCATGGTCAGCCCGTCACCGGCCATGCACAAGTCAAAAGATGAAGCCACAGTTTCTATCTCTTCTTTCTGGAAGGGCATGCGTTGGGTTTCATCTGGAGACAACCAATCAAACTCGGATGTTCTCCCTGGAGCCGCTGCAGCCGATGAAGCAGGGTGGCCTTGTGCCCGCTGAGTCAGCACCAACACGGGCCGTGAGACAATGTGGACTTTGGACGCGGCGTGGCAGGCAGTCAACGCCTGATCGCCCGTAATCATGACCAGATCGTGTGAAGAATTCTTCAGCATCTCCAGCGCTGCTGCTGAGTCCGGCTTCAGTGGACACGAGAACACCGCAAAGCCACCAAAACTGAGGTCGCGCTCGACCTCATCCCGGTCCAACGCTTTGACCTCGCTCACAGTCTTGTCACCAATGCATCTGTACCCCAACGCAAGCACGCGCGCGCCCTGGCGCGTGAAGTACTTGTACGCGTCATCATAGCCTGCAGGCATGTGCTGCATGCGAAGGGCCAGCACCTCCGGCGCGCCTTTCACAAAGACCCACATGGCGTCGGCATTGTCCACACGGGCAATGACGGACATGCGCTTGAGCTGCGATGAGAAGTGGTGGCGATGGACTATCCTGATGGTGTTCTTCGAGGAACGCTTGCTGGCCACAACATCGCTGCCGGTGTAGACCCAACCCACTCCATGCAATGCAGCTTTCTCCAGAGGGTCTCCGACCTGCCGCACACACGTACAACACATGTTACACATGGCGGGCTGACATCACACGAACGCATGGAGGCGCAACTTACCAGCTTTGTGTCAACTTGGACCAACGCATGGCAAGCTGCCAATGTGTATATAACAGGCTCAGATAGTACAGCTGGATCACTTTGCAACTCGGGCTTGTCTGCACCACTCACACCTTCAAACACCTGCATGACAAGGCATGCAGGTCAAGTGCCCGACAATAAAAGCAAGTACACATTGCACAACCGGCCTCATACCATGTTATCACTAGTCAGCGTGCCGGTCTTGTCAAAACAGAGGGCGTCAACTTTGCCAGCATAGGGTATCCTGAATGGCTCTGTGCAGAAGATGCCGAGACGCGCCAGCGCAACCAGCGACGTGTTGACAGCTATCGACAGCTCCATCGGCAACTCTGGAGGAATGACAGAGGTGATGATCAACGAGCAGTTGAGCAGCAGCCTGTATCTGGAGCGGGTGGGATCCTCCAACCCCTGACAACAAACAAAATCATGTACATGAAGCTGACCAGACCACTACATGCACTTCAATGCAAGGATTCTAAAAACAGACCTTCACAAGCACATAGTATGCGGCCATGAGTGCAAAGATTAGCAGGAAAAGGATGAACAGCCCGCTCTCCAAGTTGTTCGCGCTCACGGTCTCCGTGGAGAAAAGAATCTTGCGCATGAGCTTCCCTTGGGTGGTGTCAAAACCAGTTCTGAGGACGACCGCAATGCACCCGCCATCCGGGGCCTTCAATGGAGCGTCCTACCCACAGAGAGGTGCATGAGTAACCTTTCAGAAGCCTGGACAGAGCATCTGCACTCATGAAGTGAAGTCAACCTAAACGCACTTTGTCTGGGGTATGTTGCAGTATCTTTGTTCCTCCAAAGAGAACAGACAGCTTGTCGCGCTTTACATTTAGCACCTGACTGCGTAGGCCCATATCTGATCCTGGAACCTGTTGACACAGCAACATCATTCAGCGTTAACACATACACATGCGCAAACAAACGCACAAAAACGCGCATACGCATGCAGGCACAAACGGGGACAGATAGCAATACAGCTTAACGCTGAACTACCAACCTTCCACTGTGGGTGGGACTCCCCGGTGAGCAGTGCCTCATTGGCAATGCACGTGCCATACAACAGCAATGCATCCGCTGGCACAGTTCGCTCCTCGCTTCCCGCGCCAGCAAACCTGCCGATAGATATAACATCTCCGGGCAGCAGCTCCTCACCCTTCAACTTGACCCACCTGTACACATGATGCATGTGTTTACATGCAGTCAGCAGCAAACACACCAACCACAAAGAGGCATGCTAACTTACTTGCCGCCGCGCTGGATATGGAGCTCGGATGGGTCTGTCCGCACACGTCGCAGCTCCATGAGAGAGCGTTGACGGCTCTTGACGACTGTTGACTCAAACATCAACAGCATCGCCAATGTGAACAGCGAGTACTGCCACATCTCGTCAAGACACCAAAGCCCAACACAGAAGACCTGCAAACGCCAGGAAAGAATGCACACAAGAACAGGCATGTAAATGTAGACATGTAAGGCAGATGCAAGCAGGACCATGAACGCGCAACAAACCGCAATGCCATGACTAGGTAGTTGCTGATGCACACCTGAAACACAAAGAATGGTGCTGTGCACTGCTGCTTGAACAGCTCCCAGAACGTTGGCAGGGGAAATATAAACCTGCGGCGGGAACAGTAATGAAGTGCAAACCAGAACAAGCCCGATAATAAATGGTACTGACAAGTTGTTACCAAGACGGTGCTTGTTTCTGTACCCGTTACACAACAGTGGACTACGACATATTATAAAACTAAGCTGGCAAACTATGCTTATCTTTGTCAAGCAGAGACACTTACTTGTTGAGACCCCATCTTTCGCGCGCTGCCTGCACTTTGGCGTCCGTCCCATACCCGGAGCACGCAAAGTAGCTGCTGATTGGCTCCTTTGTTGGGAACTGCAGCTTGCGGAATGTGTCTCCTTCCAGAATGAACTGCTGCTTCCTGAACTCAAAACTTACTTCCACTGCAGTGCCAGCGACCTCCTTGTCCTTCGGCTTCTGGTGTGGTAAGAGGCCTGAACTACCGGCGGCCTGACATAGCATGAGACAAGCGATGAGTCAAGGAGTGAAGTTGGGTCAGACAACATGCGTGCTTGGCAGATGACTGAGTGACTCACCTTGACTCGCTGCTCTAATTGCACTACTTGCTTTGAGCCTGCGAATGCTGCAGGTATGACCTTGCAAAACCTGGCAGCCAATGGGTCGTCCTCCTGTCCAGAAGATAATGGTAATGAGAATGATAAGGACAATTAACAAAGTAGTAGGCTACAACACAGGACTTGCCATTCATCAATGACAGACAGTCCAAAGCATTGCGCTCTGTACTGTATGCACGAGGTATTAATGACAATGTGCAATTGCAGCAACTCAGCAGCGACACCAACTTCTTCAACTGAATCTGTGCTTCTGAGTATGAAACATAAAAGTGCTATACACACATGCAGCACGCCACTGTGTAGTTTAATCATCATCGTAGTGTCATAAGTGCTCGCTGCGAATCAGTGGCAGCAGCATGCACTCACTTGATTGCATGCATGCAAGGCCGGGCCTGCACTTCGTCCACTCTGTTGCTCAGTGCAAGTGCCAGCATTCACCTTTTGAAAATGGGCGAAGCAGCGGAATGTGGTTGACCAGAAGGTGAAGAGGAAGGTGAGGGCGTGGAGGGAGACGGCGGCGGCAGCGACAATAAGCGCGTCTGCGACGGGGAGCTCCCAGCCGACCACGGCGACGCCGGCGTACAATAGGTAGAACGGCCAAACGTCCAGCCGCCTCCACGACGGCAGCAGCTTGTACAGCTCCACCCTCCTCAAACCCTTTGCAGACACCTTCACCATGATGACAACGACACTAATAACACTGCGCAACCACGCTTCTTTGCTGTTGCTGCTACCAAATTCTCCTCTAACCCCTCAGTCCATGCAGCTTACTACTGCGACATGCTGCTCGCCATCCACCTGGAGACTCTGTCAATCTCAAAACACGCTGTTCTTCTCCTGATCATCATCCTCCGCCGCCGCCGCGTTCTCTGCCGCCGCCGCCCACTTGAACTTCAGCGCTAAGCGTGTAAGGAATATTGCCTGCCCTCGACATAAGAGCAGGAGCTATGCTGCTCCTGCAATAAGGGTTAAACCAGAATGGTCGACTGTCGATGGAGCCCCTGCCTACAGTCGGGCTATCAGCGGCCATTGTACACCGACTGTCGGTGCCTAAAGCAGCGATGTCAATGGACAGGTTATTATATGCTGCCCTCGCTGTAAGAGCAAGTGCTCGTGTAAGTTATAAGCAAAAGCTATAAGCTACCGGTATTACAGGTGCTCTAGCTCTTATGCTGAGATACATTTGCCTATGCGTGTCATGTCTGTATAACTTTGCTCTTGTCACATGGAGTTTGGTTGAGGGTCAATGTAGCAAAGATTGCCTGCTCTCAGACTTGGAGGGCACGCTGTGATAGTTGGATATAATGCCGTTCCGTATGTTTATGTACGAATTGCGCATTACTTATATTTTACAAATGTGACTAATAGATATTACAATTGTTTACAGAGTACATAAAGCTTTTTATATGGTTAAAGTATTGAAACTATGAATACTATAATGCATACTATAAAATATAAACGATCTTAATTTATTACATAAATATTCTCGTGTATAATATCATATAACATGTCATACGCGATGTATATGTAATATAATGTAATATATTTTATAGTATTTACATATAAGAATATGCATACAATCAGTATTGCTAATGCAATTACATGCAATGCCGCATGCAGTTGCATTTCTTCTTAACAATGTTGGTAATGATAGATACAAGTGTAGTCAACTGCTTTAGCAATCAATACCCCTAACCTTAATCCCAAAATTGTTTGGTAGCTTAGTCGGCACCAGTAAGTCTGTTGAGCGGCGCACGACAAAATTGCAATTGTACTTATAACACAACGCCAATTCATGGTTATTAAATAAGCAGTTGAACTTGTTCATCTTTAATGCAACAAGTTATAATTCGTAAACGGCTCATAGAAAAAAAACAAAAATTTAATCAACTATTTCTGATGCAAAGATGTGTACAACTGTGTTAAAGTTAAATGACTTGCTAAGCTGGCATGTGAAGCGAAACATTGTACATATATGTAGCGTAAAATTTGACTGCAATCATTATTTGCAACCAAAAAGTGCTCATAAACATTGTTTATTACTGAGTGTCGACTTGTATAATCTTGCAAATAATAACACACTACAAAACACAACCCAGCCGTTTTGTACACAGTGTAGTGTCCTATTACATTTTAAAGCGTTGCACATGCCGTGAACGCATTGCATTCATTGTTTGATAATTCATAAACTGCATCAACATCCAAAAGTAATTTACAATTCCGTCGTTGTGTGCAATTTATGTAAATGTAACAATGTGAAGCATCTCATGCGAAAAAGTTACAATAACACTGCTAGCGATGCCGTATTAAGCTGTTTATTGCATCAGATGTTTATGGTTTGACATCAAACGGTTTGTAATAATTACGCTCACCGCAATAATTACGCTCACCGCACCCAGCCCCTGGATCCAACGGGCTTACCGCGCTTTCGCGACGAGCGACGCGCGTACGTGACGTGACGGCGACGACGACGACGGCGACGACGAGCGGTCGTGAACTCGGACGCTGACCGCGCGTCGAGACGAGTGACGCGCGTAGCGTCGTTTATAGACTACCACGGGACTAAAGTATGCCGTTGATTTAAGGTGCTTTCCCATGCTGCCCCCCTGTATCTAATGGCTGCTCTTTGCGCCACGAGACGCTCGCCAAAGCATCGTAGCAATGACTGGCAAAGCCAGCCAGTCGGCCAAAAAGCCAACCATATTATTGTCAATAATACACCCCAACCACCGAAGCCCCCATTACACGACATTAAATACAGCGAGCTTGCGGTAAGCATAATTTGCAACTCGCTACGACGTTATGAAAGGGCTGCCAGCTTGAGTCCCATCTGATGCCTAAATTTGCAACAACAGATCGCCATCTCGCAAATATCCTGGGTGAGACGTTACAAGACAGTGTACGTCAATCCGCTAGTACGATGGATTGCCAAATCTTAACGCTCAACGCACGTTTCTACGCACTGCAACTTTACCACTGAGAGCTTGACCCTGCGCGGCGCTAGTGATGTAGGATTACGCCGTAAGGCAAGGTCACCGTAGTAATTTAGGGGGCGTAAGTACAGCGTTACGGCGTAAAACCGTCACACTTGGCGGCGCAGGGCAGGGTAAAGTGTGCAATGTTTGCAATGCGCAAGGCACACATTGTACAGGGACACACATGACACGTCGACATTGCCCTGATTGTGCCGCAACGCTGCGAGAAATACAGACTCCGACAACAGACGCCGAACTTGCTTGCGCAGCGAGACTCACGCGCTGCCTTCAGTAGCAACAGGTGCAGGTGCACAAGTACTCCTTGCCAAGGAGGGCTGCGCAGATTAACGTTGGTTTCTCGAAGTTGCGTGCGTGCGTGCGTGCGTGCAGACATACACATTTAATAAATACATGCATACACACATATATACATGCGTGTCTATGTGCATGCACATGTTCATACACAGTTACGTACACTGTACGTGCGTGGCATGCACATTCGATGGGTTAGAGAGAGTAAAGGAGAGAGTGCGGGGCTTAGCATAATAATTGAATGCGTCGCCAAGCACAAAGCCGACAAATAACTTTGCACAAGTGCACTTTCATTTTCACTGCACATGTGTATACATTATGTTTGTGTGTACGTGCGCATGTGTATACTACACAATGGTATCGTACGCTTCAAGATGCTAGACGCATGCAATGTGTTGCTAATCACACATTGTTACATGCACATAGTCATCAAATTCACATGTAGCTACTCAAAACCATGCTAGCACCGTGCTCCATTATATATGGTAGTGTATATATACTCACTACCATAGTAGTGTATGTACTCACTATTATAGTATATATACCCACCACTTTACTGCCCACTCCGTTAGACATGCATGCGGACGAAACGTGTCAGGAGGAAGACGTGTGCCCTACAGTGCTTTAACTTAATGCCCACAATTATGCGTGTGTCAATGCAGAATCGCATGCATGCATGCATGCATGTTGACCTTGCGCCTCCCACGAGTGCATGTTGATGCATATGCGAAAATCTTGTCACAGATTTTGGGCCTACTATACTCATAAGGAATTATAACATATGTGTGTGTGTGTTGTTGTTATACATATGGATAAGTATATATAACATTATTGCATATACCGACGTGCCATATATGTATATGTATATATACATGTATATATGTATGTGTGTGTGTGTGTGTGTGTGTGTGTGTGTGTGTGTGTGTGTGTGTCTGTGTGTTGTTGTTATACATGTGGATATGTAGATGTGACATTAATGCATGTACCCAAGTGCCACGAAAATCTGCCAAAACTTACTCTGCAAAGACACTTCATACAAATGTTTACCATCTTCTCGGCGGCTTTACCTATGCAGGTTAATGAGTATAGTCGAATGCATAGATGGACAGGGTTCTGACAAAGATATTTCTGATTTTAACGGGGCTTTCCCACACATGTTTGCGATGTCCTTACCGGTACCTTTCGGTGGGGACTCCCCAGTGGGGAGGCACTGTGCTAAGGCATTTAGATGAGGCCGAAGCGCAGTGAAGTGTAGGCCTAGCGGTGGAGTGCGGTCAGCCCCTCAGCGCTTTCAGAGGCTTTTTGCTGACACGTGCAATGCGAAAGAAGTCACCGTTTATTGGTGCGCAGCAGGTGCTGACTGTCTTCATGAAGTAAAGCTGTAAGATGCAATAATCGCTGCACATGCATAGATTCAAGTCACGTTGGTCTGGTTGTAGCCGGTGTATAGGACCGAGACAGTTACACTGATGTGTTATAAGGAACTTGACAATTAGGGTATATTGTACTACTGTCAGGTGCGTGGGTTGTAAGTAGGTACATGTGCAACGACACAGATGCAAGTACATATATGCATCCGTACAAAGTGTACTTCACTGTAGTGTACTAGTCAGAGCAATCATATAAGTACATTGCCAGTACCTTGAGGATGCTGATTTAAGAGCCGTACTATACTTCAACTTGGGGTCAACCGTGGGTACGGCCCTTTGCGCCGCAAATAGCGTTCTAAGTTTGACTGATACGACTCCTGACATTGGATTTGTGACAATCATGATCGATCGCACATGCACAAGGATCATAGGCCGCGTACTCCGTACCCGACACATGCGTTGCGCTGCTCGACATGTTGTTCAAATGTTCAATCCACATGCTGGTAATATATTTCAAGCATTATCGCATTAAGGTGAGGACCACGCCGTGGGGTTGCTTGCATCAAGCTCCGCAACCTCAACTCTCAAAGACATGCATAACTCATGCAGCATGAGCGCCTGCCACGTCGGTATTGATAAGAACATCACGACGTAATGACGAGCGGGGCTTGATGCCCTTCCATCGCTGTGTCGGAGCTTCGCGGCAGTCAGAGCGGTGCGTTTCTGACAGCTGCGCTGGAAGTACGAGTTTTTAATGATCGTGCAATGGGCATAGGTAGATGACAGCCAATCATCCCCTGCCGGCCAAATCGCTTCACCACAGTCAAGGGCCGTTGGCTGCTCAACCGTGCAAGAAATTCTATTGAGTGTAGGGTGCGAAGTTAGGCATGGGGTGAGATTCTGATGCATGATGGCAGAAGGAAATCCTCCTGCGTAACAGTGCATCTGTTTGATTGACTGTCCGACACAGCGTTGGCAGGGCGGATCGCCTGCGTGGTGTGGTGTGGTACGGGAAGCGGCGGCCGAGGCGGCGCGCAGAAACGTTGAACTGATAAACACACGTTGAACAGACTTTCCTCGTCGCCCTTTTTCGGTCTTCCGCGACTGGGCCGCACCAGGCGAAGCTGTTTCTGACACGCGACCGGAACCGCACAAAGCCTCTTAGGGCCGTATAGGCAGGCGCTGTCGCCGCCGCCAGTGTGGTACGGGCTTTGATTACTTCTCAAGCGAAGATCAGTTTACGTTTACCGGGGGCCGAAGGTTAATTGTGAGGCAAAAGGTGAAACAGCCATCCGCGGCTGAGTTCGTTCTCAGTTCGCCGCAGGCTGGAACTCAGCTCGCATCATCACCTAGCAGGTTGCTTAGCTTGGATAGCTTGTTCTCTGGCTCGGCATAGTTACAGCAGGCTGCCTGTGTGTACGCGGCGGTAGAGGAGGCGGCGGCGAAGCGAGTCTAGGCAGAAGCCTCTGGGTTGCTTGTGGGGTGGGCGGCGGCTGGGCACGAGGCACACGCGGCGAGGGCAAGGGTTCTGAAGTCGTGAGGGTCGTGTCTCAGCGTCTGCTGGTTTGTGGTCGGGGAGCGAAGGGTTTGTCGCTGCTGGTGGAGGAGGCGAGGATGGAGGCGGTCAGGGAGATGGGCGGCGTCGTCCGGCCTAGTGCCAAGCGGGAGAGGGCCCGCTCGGAAACCCCTGACCTGGAAGACTTGCCGGCTGCCTGCAGGGTCAAGCTGGGCGTGGAAGGCTCGGCAACCGGCCTGGAGGACTGCAGCAGCAGACCGGCGGTGGGGGTGGAGACGCCCTCGCCCTCCGTCGGCGGTGTCTCGTTTATGTCCAACGCGCCCCTAAGAACGAGGATGCCTCAGCTGAAGCTGTTCGGTGTCAACCTGTCCCTGTCCCTGGCCACCACAACACCCACGGAGGTGCTGGCCACAGGCGGCGCCGCTTCAGCCTTCAGACCACCCGTGCTGCCATCGATTGCCCCCTCCAAGTTTAGCTCCAAGCCGACGTCTCCGCCTACCGCCGCTCCTGCTGCCCCTGGCGCCCCCACCTCTCCCGACCGGGCAACCTCGTACAGCCACAATGGCGAGGACGACTCTCAAGTAAGCTCACTGCACTCTTTTCAGTACCTTGCTTTCTGGCTTGCCGTTCCAGCTCTGTACTCCTCAGAATCTCTGGTTGCCACGGAAACTGAAACCCTGTTCTGCCAGACTACCAGCTCCGCTAGGGTTACCGCCAAGGACGAGGCGATTGTGGAGGATGCTGGCGAGGCCGATGATAACGGCGCCCGCACCTATCCCTGCACATATTGTGGGAAGCGGTTTCTGTCCAGTCAGGCCCTGGGCGGTCATCAAAACGCCCACAAACGCGAGCGCGCTCGTGTCAAATGCCTGCAGTTTGCTCGGAAGCAGGCTTCAGTGCACCCCTCCCAGGTGCGACTCCCACTCCTGTGCATTCTTTGGTTTTGCATCTAGAACTATTCCCTGCACTTCCCCCTGTGCTGTTCGGAAGGTGGTATCCCCTGTTTCAAGGCTTTGTGTTCTGGCTTGTTATTGGCATTGGCATTCTCTCATGGTGTGTTGCCTGCAGGGTGTTTCAAGGCTCTATGAAAATGCACGAGGCAACGTGGAGCTGCCGGCACAGCTTGCCTATGAGCTCGCTAGCTTGCATCCAGCATTTCAGCAAATGTACTCAGCTTACAGCCCGCTCAGTGGTCTCAATCCAGCATACAGCCCTGCATTCGGCAGCCCCTTCCAGCATCCGTCCATGGCCAACCAACTTCTTCGCGAGCTGCCTCCTGCGGACATTTCGTACTTCACGGCGCTTGCCTCCCAAGCCCTTGCCTCCCGCAATGGGATGCCTCAACAACAATTACCTGCCTCCCTGCCTCCCTCTCACGGTGCTCCCTCTGCTAGCGCGGCTGATGCCTTCCGGTTGCAGCTCACTGGGTGGCCGGCGCCACCTTCGTAGAGTGGGGGCGAACAAAGTTAATTCAAGCGTACACTGTATATTTGCCATTAATGGCTGCCGATGTCTCCACACTCCATGTCGGGACGTAGGCGCATGCGATGGGTAACAATGAACTCCTGGTCTGGTTGGCGACGAGTAAGACGTCCGTGCTTGCGCACGTTGATGGATACCTTATTGCTACAGATGGTCAGGTGGCACCTACAGTTTTCTGGAGTTTCTTTCCATACTTATCGTGCTGTGTGTGCGCACTGTTTATCCCCTGACAAGCAGGCTTTATTGCGCCGAACGCAGCAAAGTGCAACTCCAGTTAAGCATCATTGTGACATCAAAGCTTGCGCCGGGAATAGCTAAATTTCCACCTAGCTTATCCTAGGCACAGCTGGTGGGGTTGCACCAGCCACGCCCACGGCCGAGATGCTCCTGCCCTGTACTTCGCCTGTTAGTATATTGTGGTATACATATTGTTCTAATTAAGCAGAAGTAGTGGCTATCTAGCTAACAGTTTTGGTATTGTAATTGAAGTTTCCTTGAGTTGCTGGTACAATTGGCCATGCTGTATGTGTCCTTTCATTGTTGGACCGCTGTTGCTGTGCTGCTGGTTAGGAGCAGCGTTAGGCTGGTAGTGTGTAACATATATGCAATGTTATGCATGTGACCCCATTGTGTACAGAATGTGCAAGGGATATATGCAACGCGCATGACACATGCATGGACACGACAGTGAATTACAACAGCATTCACCTCAGTCACGACCACCGGGCCAATCACACATGATAGCATATGCCATACACACTGTCTACCACTTCCTACTTCACTACTCGACTGTACATGACTGCATGTAGGGTCACAAGTAGAGCGTGTTGTTCATGGGTGTGTGCAGCGTGTCTCGCTGCACCAATGCACCACCCCACGTACTGGTGCATACATGTCCTGCATTCGATGTACACAAGTGTACAAAATGCATAACATGCAAACCCATGTGTGTGTGTAACATATATGCAATGTTATGCATGTGACCCCATTGCATTGTGAACATGACATGCACACACACATGCACACTTGCACACGCCAGCAAACAACTTCTTACACCACCGGGCTACCTATACAAACTAGGTAGCTACTTTCGCTAAGCCCTTGCCCCGTTAGTCAACATGCATGCGTAGTTACCTGTACACAAGTAGAGTCCCCACAGTTAGGCACCGGTGTGGCTGTAGTTGTGGCAGCAGCACAAAGCAGACGGACTCCCCCTCCCTCTGCTCTCTCGCTCTCTCTCCACCCGCCGCCCTGCTTCTCTCTTGGCAGTCTGCGCCCCTGCTGCTGTTGACGCTGCCAGGGTTGCAGTGTCAAAGTCAGCAGTACGCAACTGCGTGCAAGGCTGTGTACCAAGCAGGCCTCACTTCAACGCTGAAAGCGCACTCAGTTGTCTTTCTGCCTCCACTACCTGCACATTATGCAAATCGTTCTCTATATATAGCATTTGTTGCAGTGAGTCAAATAGACAACTATTTGCGCAACACCGTATGCACAGGTGTGGAACAAACGCAAGCAGCTCTGCGTCCGGCATATATGCACAGATGTCGCATCAAAAAGAAGCTTGTCTATGGCATGCAAGTGTGCGACATTCAATCACAAGCTTACACATGTGCGCACAGAACCGTTGCTAACCCCAAATGTTCGGACTAAGACAAGGCGGCCGCAGTTGGCCACAAGTCACCATAACATAAGTGGTGATGGGGTTGTGGGCTTGGTGGGGTTGGCTTTGGGGACTTATGTGTTAAGGATATGTGAAGTGCTGTGTGCGGACATGGTTCACCATGGATGGCGGTGAGTGCTGGCAGTGCACATGGCATAGCACAACATACATTGGGGCTTGGGCCAACCCTTTGCTTGTTGCACGCATTGCATTGCACTAGCACTAGCATACCCTTGTGATCTTATGTGAAACCGTCCATAGCTGGAGATTGGCACTACACAGCAGTACATTGACTGCAGTAGGCTTGGATGCAAACCAGTTAGCCAATTCATGGCCTGGTCTAACAGGTGTCATCAAGTACAACAGCGAGCAGTTGTGTCACAGAGACGCGCGGAGATATGTCATCAGTCAAAAACAAATTGCTTCACTGTGCGGTCGGTGATGAACTCCAGCGTGTCCACGTCAATGTTAAAGCGCCAGAACGCATCGGTCCGGCCGGCAACAGCCCGCGGCGTCTTCCATGGCGTCTTGCTGCCGCCACCGCCACCACAACGCCGCACGCAACACTCCTTCACAACCGCATTGAGCGTGCAATGCTCTCTGCGCGACGGCGCGCGCAGCAGCTCGCGGTCGGAGTCAAAATCCGCTGGCAGCACCATTCGCCTGCACCATCAAACAAACAGCGTGTCGTGCACCATACCACAACATGACACAATCAACTGGTAATGATCATGTAAGTCGTACCTCCCGGCAGCGGTCTCAAGCGAAGCCAGCTCTCGCATGCTGTAAAGGTGTATGAACTCCATCCACCATTCACCCGGTTCGCCGTCGTGCGCCAGCAATTGGTAGAAGCTGCACGGCTCCACCATTGCCGTCGCCTTGTCCTCTGCAAAGCTGCTACTGCTGTCGGCTCGCTGCGTGCTGGCATGCTGGATGCAATCCGCGCGAATGCGCACGCACTGCGTTTTCTTCTTGGTCTGGTGTTGAAGTGAGCGTACTCAGTCACAACCACATCACAAAGTGCGCAACGAACAAACTATGGATCATGGAATGCTGACAAGGCAACATCATGTGCTTACATTCAAAACGACCTCCTTGCCGTGTCCGCTCGGAAACAGCAATCGTATCTGCTCTGCAAACAACACGCCGTTGAGACTGGTCAACCCATGGCATTTCTTCACCGTTGTGGCTCTGGGAGCTTTGCTCAGCTTCTTCAGCGGCACGACCGCCCACGGAGACCGGCTGTCATACTCGCTCCAGACCTCCGCACCGGGCGCCACAGACGCGTGCGAGCGCAGCTGCCTCGTGGCTGTGGTGGCGGTAGACGGCGTGCACGCCTCCGACTCCCGATCATCCTCGCGAGCAGCGCCCAGTTTCTGTATGCGGAAAGGGCTGTTGAACCTCCGCGCAAAGGATGATGATCGGAATGGCGTGCGAAACGGACTACAACCTGATGGCTGCGCGCGATCGTCAGCACCTTCACATTTCGGTTCAGCCGTGTAAGAGCTGCTCGGTGTCGACGATGTTGTTGTGTTTGTGTGTGTTCTATGGTGGGTAAACCTGCTGCTTATGTCCTCGCATTCATCGTGCTGCTGGTGTTGTCGGTACGGTGTTGCAATGCCGGACTTCGGTGCATATGCAGCGTCCGAACATGATGCAGTGTCACTCGCGGCCAATGACGTGTTCCAGCTTGTCTCGGGAACATCGCTCTTGCTGCCGGGTGACCAGCTGGCATGGAACAAGCTCTCCGGGCCCTGCTTGCTGTCGGTCAAAGAGCGCAAGATCAAGGCTTCAGTCTGAAGGCCCAGCAAATCCACTGTCTTCTGCTGCTCTTTTCCTGCTGGTGATGCTTGACAATCGCGCTCTGCCCCTGATGATGACGGACCATACGCGTCCTCGTTGAGCCTTTGCCAGCAGCATATGCAGTCTAACAGCCACTGTACAAGTTGCACACAGCAGACACATTACATGAGAGATCAGCTGATGGATTGATAATGTACACACAGGTTACAGAAGCATGCGTGCTGCAGACATACCAAACGACCAGTTAGACACACCCCAGGACTTCCCCGTGAGCGTGTGAAGAGGTGCTACTGTACTGTAACGTGTCGTACAGCCATTGTATTGAACTGACCTTGTGGCTGACAACATGCACGCCCCATTCCACAGCTTTTTGGTACTTAAGCCCTTCAAAAGCACTGCACATGTGAAACATTATGAGCGCGATCATCAGCGCAACCACCACAGCTCGCGACTTTGCAACATGTAATCTGGCACTCACTTGCGACACAACAGATGCGTCGTGCGCCCATACGTGAGATCCCCACTGAGAGTCGCCCCGGCAGCCTCCACGAGACTACGCAGCTGCTGCCTGTCCACGCCCGCATAGCCCGTCCCACACAACAACTGCAACGAGCAATGTTGTTACTGAGCAGCAGTTTTCACAATGATCTCACTGCTAGTATGCATGCACACATGGTTGACATCATGTAATAGACTGGGACACACAAGTAATCTTACCAGCTTTTTCATGCCGGGTATGCCGAGCGTATTGGCAACAGGGGTGTAGAGGACGAACGAGTGCAGCTCGCACAGGCGCCCATGCTTGAGGGAGTCTGTCACCCACATCATGCTCACAGCTGCCCGCCCTTCATGTTTGGCCTGGTGGAGTACATACGCTTCATGCGTGCATGTGCATGCATATGTATGTATGTATGGTTCAAGTGATCATTTTCACACGTCGTGTATGCAAGTACAAAAAACGATGTGTCTGCTCCAACACATGCGCATGCGCACACGTAGACACAGCTGCAATGCGCTGATGGGTGTGAGCATGAGTGCGACAGGTGAGTATTGACTGCATGGAAAGGATGGGACAGTGACCTCGCAGCGACCTGCTGGTAATCTCTGTGCTCCTGACTGTGCACGACAACGTGCGTGCAGCGGGTGCTGCTGCCGGCGCCATTGACGTCTGCAGCAATGCCGCCGCCCTCTCGCCTCACCAGCCCCGCCACGGCATCCACCTCATCCGCGCTGTACTCCGCAGAAAAGTACAGCACCAAACCCGCAAACACGCCTGCATACGAGACAACATACGGGCATCAACGCCCTCAACCTCCTCCTCTTCCTCATTCTCTTTCTCCTCCTTATCATGGTCGTCGTCAAGCAAGCTAACAGAAAACGTCACCTCTCTCACCTCGTCGGGCAGCGCCGGCAGGAGCATGGCGGTTGTGGTTGTCATTGTGCATTGCGCCAGTAGGAGGGCGGGGGAAGGGGGGCGTGCTGTCCATGACGACCCCCTCCGCCGCCTGCACCTCCGCCGCCTCCGCCGCCGGCTGCTGCTTACTGCGCGCATGTGGCAGCTCTCGCTAAGCTTTGCTGCAATGGATTGCACTCAAGTACGAAAGTTCAAATCTGCGCAGAAAGAGCAAACGAACGGAATCGTATTCGAGATACGTCATCGATTGCATACGCCACAATTGGCGACTTCGTTTTCACACAATCGCTTTTCCTCCCGAATGATTGCGAGTCGCATGATGTGATACAGACTCTTCTGAAGACAATTGACACGTAGCAGTCCACTCTAACGTCCGCTCTAACGTGTGGCATTGCATGCAAGTTGCATGCCGCATGATGCAACTCGTGCTGTCACAACTTGTGCACACATGCAGGCTATCAGTTACTGTGGATGTCTGCTGTTGTGGTTGGTGTTGAAATGGTGTAAGCCTTGTCTTGGCGCACTTACCAACACATTATGCATTATGTGAGCGATAAGTTCAAGGATTTTATTTGCCTTTATCGCCATCGGTTTGCAAAGATTATGCTAATCGCCCAGGTGAACCGCACGAGATGGAGACATTGAATATGAGGTGACAAATTGTCATTATATAATGTCATTTTACAATATACACGTTGAATGCAAACTCACTCATGCAAGGGGTGTTGACGTATATGTATGGTATGACCGCATAAGCTATCAATGGATGATGCGTTAGCAATCTTTTAGTGTGCTTCGCGCAACTTTAATGTAATGCTAATTATACATAATCAGATCAGATGTCAAACCACCAGACGTATATATCTTGGAACCAGCACCACACATAGGGTATAGCATTGCAAACATAACTGCGGCGTCATGCACTGGCACACACGCGTACCCAGCCAAGCACAAGCACACAAGCTGATGACCAGCAAGCAGCCTACAAAGCTAAGGGGGCTGGGCTACGTGCAATGTGCTCACGAAGCAGGACATGACGGCTGCAGCAGCGTCCAACAGCGGTAACTTGCAGGAGGAGGAGGAGGAGGAGAAGGGAGAGAGGAGACCATGAGGCAGGCAAGGACGGCAACGACCACAGACAATTCTAATGTACGCATACAAACAAGCAGTAGAGAGCTTGCGTACCACCATCAAATCAATACTATTGTTACTAACAATACTTTGCTAAACATGTCACACACCATGTGGAAGACTGATCTCGTTGTTGTGTTGCCAGCCAGCCTCTTCTACATCTGCTTTACATCAACACCACCTGCACTAGCGTGACCCGCAAGTCAACCAATGCTGCGGCAATTCCACATAACTTGCAACCACTACTACATTTTCACACCAACTCCCCGAGCAGCACATAGTGACAACGCAATTGTACCACACGATCTGCATCCAATCAAGCCTATCTCTATATGATTGCGGGCTGCGCACTAACGTGCGCATGATTACCACAGATCAATGCAACAGCAGGCAACACAATGCTTGCCCACAAATGCAATGTTTGTTGCAACATGTTGTCATGCCCACATACTTACACCTGACCACAGCAGACTGACAGTGTGCCAACAGAAGACCTTGCACATGCGGAGCACGACACTGGCTGCAACTCAAGGCAACAATACCAAAACGCTGGCCTTTCAAACGGCATCTCAGAAACCTGTCTACCTGATTATTATTGCTGTCAAGCTCCTAACGGCGGCTCCATTCGGGGGTGATGAAGTGCTGCTTTCCTGGTTGCAGAAGCACACGGTGAAGGCGTGCAATGCACCCCTTTCTTGTGAATCCTGCAGTACGTACCAGGCAAAGCTTACATAGAGGTTGCCAGCTAGCATGCGGCTGTGTTTGGTCTACCACACACAGCCCAGGCTGAGCAGCCCAGCAAACGGCGGCTGTGCGACGCAAGCGCTCTTGCAGCGGGCCTAAGCGCTCCTCCTCCTCCTCCTCCTCCTCCTCTGCCGCCGCCGCTGTCGCCATCGTCCTGCGCTTCCGTTGCCGCCGCCGGCACCATGGCATGGTCCAGTACAGAGTGCTGCACGGCAAACTAACAACTTTGCTTTTTTTTTGTCCTTAGAGCAACGGGCAGGTTGTTGGTTTGCCGCCGCCCGAGTCGGCGGCGGTGGGTTGGGGGGCGGGGCGAGGACAAAGAGAACGAGGAGGAGAGGAGCGATGGGGGGTGTGGGAGCCGATGGCGCATGGGTGGCGCAGTTCCCCGGCAGCATGGATGAGGCGTCTCAGCTGGATGCCACCGTGGAAGACCTGGCCCGCATCCGCATTGTGAGCGCACACACAACGATTCAGCCAGATCTACTTTATTCAGTTTGTTACACAGGCAGCATGCTCGCCACAATCAACTTCTCAGTGCATTGCCGGAAGCTGTCAGCAGCTCCTTTTCGTTGTGTTGGTGCCTGCTATGCATGTTGCTACGTAATCAACAGCACATGTCCGCCAAGATCAAAGACGTAGTGAATGGGTGTTTGGCAGGCAATCATACCTGTCGGCGAGTTTCCAACGCAGCTGTATGACCAATACGCCACCGCGGTGAGAACAGCATGCGAGCAAGTTTTCCACACAGCAGTCGAGAGCTAAGGGATTGCATGGCACGCAGCTTGAATGCTAACAGTCTGGGGTGTTTCTGCATGACAGATCCGAGCTGTTACAGAGCTTCAGCTGAAGGATGTGCATCCGTTTCACACAGACAGCATACAATGTATGCAGCTGTAGAATTATACAACAGTGCACACATGCGCAGAGTGTATTGCCTGCCAGCTGTAGTCATTTTTATAACCTCTGCTTCGTTGATTTGCAGCCCCGTTTGCACGCCTCTCGTGGTCGACGGGGTGGTTGCACTGCCGATACGTGGAGGGCACGCAGCCGAGCGGGCTGTCGGCGGTGCTTCCGCTGGAGCTCCCGCGCACGGGGAGCGGCTCAAAGCTCAGTGGCTACTCCAGCTCCGGCAACTTGGCCTCACCCACAGGAGGCAGCGGCAGCAGCGCCGCCTCCTCGCCCACTGGCCCGCCAACATCATCGGGCTTCGCGGATGTTGGGTAAGTTGTGTAGTACAATTGGGCAAGTGCTTCTGCCATCCGTTACTATGTTTCTTATTGTGTATAATTGTCACAGACGCACATCTTCACGGACTGGTGAGGACTTGCAAATGCACAGAAAGGTGCTTGGTGTCATTGGCATATGCCATTGCCCAACTACAGAAGACGTGATTGAAGCTTCACGTAAGCTGGTGTGGACTTGTAGTAGTTGCTATCTACCACCTGCGAGCTGTAACATGATTGTGTGCCACCTGCAGGGACATTCCGCATTATGTGCAAAGCCTTTTCAAGCGCGCTTGCAATCAGATGTTTTGGGTTCAGTGCGAGCAGTGAGCAGGTGTGCTGACTGTCTCTAACTCAAGACGATTGTTATCATGCGTCTCCGTCTGGACACAACATTTGATGGGTGGTGCATTCAAATCTTGCGTGCAGATGCGGTTGGAAGACAGAAAAAAGCGCAACCTGGTGCTGTTCGGACAGCAAGAACCTGAGGAGCTCCAGAAACATATTGTGACACTCGTCCAAGACTTTGCGGCCTTGCTGATCATGGAGTTTGAGAAACTCGGCGCTGTTCTATCACAACTGGCACAGGTTTGATGCAGCTCACTGTTGTGGTTGTGTGCTTGCCCAATCCACACAGTGCAACAGACACAGCACAATGCAGGCGGAGATGGCGCAAATGCATAGCCAGCAGGCAGGCATGGAATCGTTGGCAATTAACCGCATTGTGGAAGAGAACCGGCGCTCACAAAGGCAGCGCATAGCACGGTCGCAGAAGTCAGTAGCAGATTATGCTATGCTGGCGGGCTCACCAGCTGACGCAAGAGTGTTGTAAGTCTGCGTGTGCTGTTGTGTTACTGACCAACATGCACGCAAAGTTGCCTTACCGCTGTGCATTGTTCAGCTATGCTGCATCGGCAGAAATGGCGCGCAACTCGGGGGACACTGCGTGGTGGGCTGCTTCAATTGAGGGTTCTGCGTGCGCGGCAGTCATCGGCCGTGACAGAGTACCAAAGGCAGAACTTGAACAGACAAAAGCCGACCTCCAGGAGGCCATAGCTTTATATAAAAAAATTGGAGTGCCTCTGCTTGAACTGGAGGCCACCTTGCGGCTGGCCAAACTTCTCATTCAGCAGAAGTTGTTGAAGAAAGAGGTGGATGCGTATGGCTTGAGAGCAAATGCGCTGTTGCTGCTAGCACGTACTCACAATGTAGTTGTCATATCCGCACAGGCGGCCAATCTGCTGATGAATGCTGTCGTGGACGTTGGGGTGGCACTCCCAGAGTCGGGACGATTAGCACTCGCTTTGGAAGCAGCTCGGCTTTTTGGGTACACCTGCTGCAGATGAATGTAGCCCTGCTGACTGCAACTCTGCTGGTGCTGTGCATGCTGGTTTGTGGGCGTCTCATTTTGCTGTGGTTAAAGTGCTGATCATACGCATACGTCTAGGCACATGGGCTTTCATAGGAAGAAGGTGTTTTTCTTGAGATGGGCGTCCAAGGTGGCAACGGTGCACATCTTGTTTTGTTAGCGTATTATGTCCCCACAATTTTCATTTCGAAACCAACGATGCCTTGCTGGTTGCAGATGTGGGAACGCAAGAGAACAGACGAAGGAGCAAGACATGCACTGCAGTTGCTGATGGCCACAGAGCCACACTACTATCAGCAGTTCACGCCACATGATGATTGGGTATGTTTGCTGCAAGGCTGCCTGACATTGGTTGTGCTGATTGGTCTGCAATGGTAGGGTAAAGGTCATCGACTTGTCTCAAGGCAGTCAAGGTGGGCATCATTGCAGGTATGCATTGCCGCATGTTGTCGAAGGCTTCACATTGTTACCCCACGATGGCCGATACATGCTTGGCCACAGTTGACTGTCCTTGGAGAGATCCTGGACTTGTCTGTGCAGTCCAACAACTCGCTGGGCGCATGGACAGCCGCAGCACAGCTGCTCAGGTGACAGCCCGTTGCGTATGCAGAAGTGTTGTTGTGCAATTCTGTGTGCAACGCACTTGTGACGGACACGCGTCTCGTGTCAAGCTCCGAAATGCAACACGCCTTGCGCCTGTTGATTATGTCCTAATGAAAGTGATGTGTTTAGGGATCACTATGACAAGATTCCTGTGGATGGCCAGCAGGCTTTGGCAACTGATCTTGTTTGTGCGGCACGTCGCATGCCACCAGGTGCTGCGCTGAGTCAAGGATACTTGTCACGCACGTGACGCTCAGATGTAAGCTGACTTGATAGCATGAACATGCTTACAGGCACCAGCTGTCAAGTTGCAGCACTCCCACTCGTGCGACTGAATGCATACCCACCACCGCCGCGCCACATGGTAGCCATCAAGAGGGTGGAGAAGACGCGCAAAGGGCCATTCATATATTCGCCATTTGAGAACAGGCCAGGCAAAGGCGCTGAGGTCTTTTGGGTTGCCGGGGAAGTAGCTGAAGTTACTGTGGAGCTTTGTAACCTTTGCACCTTTGAGGTAACACCAACCACCACCTGCGTGTGCACCCATTGTTGGATTGTGATTGTTGTAATCCATGTTGTTTGTCACAGGTGGTGGTTGACGCACTGTACCTCAAAGTGGATCGCAGCAGTGAGTTTGAAGCACTACCACTAGCGACAAGAGTGCCTCCAAACACACCCTCATTGACTCTCACATTGGCGTGCATACCTCGCACTCCTGGGCCATTGATGTACGTTGCAAAGGTCCTTGTGAGTGTGGATGTCATAGCAAGGGTTGCTCATGTTGTCGCATTTGCAGAGTACAAGGTTGCGTGGTTCAGAGTTTTGGCATGCTCAGCGAGCATCGTTTTGATACCGCGAGCAAGGGTCCAACCACAGCGGTAACCGTCGTTCCTCCTCTGCCATTGGTGTTTGCTGGCGTGTACAGCGACAATGCCGGCAAAAAGCGCGTCAAGCTTGATGAAGGCCGTGCCAGTTTGGCACTATACCCTGGCGAGGTGCCAACAAAACCACCAGTGCATGTACACAATCTGCCAAAGGAATGTAAGCCTCAACCATGCCAACCCCTAACCATATGCAATCCGTGTGCAGTGCCGAAGCATGTACTTGGAGCTCCGCAACTTGGGTATTGTGGCCATGACAGAGGTACGCTATGCTTTTTGCAGATAGCATGCAAAAAACAAACGACTCATCACCCGATGGCTCGCAGGCGGTTGTGGTGGTTGCGCAGCAGCTATGCACTCTGAAGGTCATAAACGATGCTCTTCAATTTGCATTGCCTTTGGAACCCAGACACGGTGTCATGGTGCCATTCAAACTGATAGCTGCGCCTCCGAGCGTGCCGATTAAGGAGGCTGCAGCTGCCGCAGTGGCGACATTGAATGTGGACTACTCGGGCTTGACATCCGCGGATGATTCATCTGGGCAGTATGGCCGGCGGCAAACGCTTGATTTTGACGTAGTGCAAAAGGAGGGGTTGCATGTGCAGGACGTGACAATTCTGCCATACCAACCTGGCATGTTGCGGCGTTCCCATGATGGCACGCGCAGAGTGTGGATGACTGTCAGCCATGAGTTACACGCTGCCGGTCTGACTCTCAAAGACCTTGAGCTCAGCACCGATGTTGATGAGACCTCCCTCTTCGTCGTTGAAGTGGACATTGAGAACAAGTCCAACTTTCCTTTCCGTCTGGCTGCTGGCACTGTGGATGACGTGGAGTCGCACGCGCCCACAGATGCGTGGTGCCCAGTGGAAACCCAACAGCAGTTGATAGTGATGGTTGTTGCGAGACGCTTCCATGTGGAGCTTGCAGAACCAAACACAAGCGACCCTGCGCGCGCCCCTAATGCACCCGTGCGCGGCAGTGATGGTGCCGTGCTCACGGGTGCAGCAGCCCAGGAAGAGCTGATGCGCCAGTGCTACGCCGCTGCGCTATCCGAGCAGGTGTCCCTTGCCTGATTGCACTGCTGCTAGTACACAATTCACGCCCTCAAGTTGTCTTTTCAATTTATGCATTTAGCATTTCGAATGTTCCTCTATGCCTATGCAGAAGTGTGTCCTGGCACAACGTCTGCCTTGGTATGCTACAAGAACTTTACGCTGCAAGCTGATATGCGAATTGTGTATGTCTGGAGTTCTGCCGCCCTTGGTCATATCAGTGCCTTGTTATGTCCACAGTCACATCAGCATACATGAGTTAACGTGCTCTCATTGCTGCAGATAGCCATCATGTGGCGGTGCGACGACGGGCAGTGCGGGACACTACCCTGCTTGGTGCTCGCCTACCAAGAGCTGAACGCGACCACACTTGCAATCGTGCAGCCGGACCCCATTAGCTTTCGGTTTTTGTTGGATACGACCGAGCGCATAAGCAGTGGTACAAGCAATGGCGCAGTGGACATCGAGGCGAGCAACAATACGCAATCCAGTACGTGCTCCACGGGATCCCTCGCAACCGTCACCATGTGCATCCGCAACAAGAGCAAACAAAGCCAGCAAGTGCTGCTCTCTGTGCGCTGTGAGGTAGGCATCACACACACCACGTGTTTATGGGGTAGGCAAAGGATGCACTTGTGGTACTATTTGTGGAAGTCAGTACCAACGTGCCCGCGCAGGATGACTCTGCTGCAGAGTGTCTTTCTCCAGAGCAGGAAAAGACACTGTGGGCAGGGTGTCTGACAGATGTGGAAATACAGGTCAGTGTCGCACCACCTTCTTCTGGATGCCTGACTGCACTGTCCTATCATACGCATACACATGGTCCTCTCACACGCATAACAATGCATGCCTGTTTTTTGCTGCACTCAAGCTGCAAAACACCAACATACTGGCAATGTTGCATGCTTTGTGCATTGAAGCCTGTGTGGCTCACATATGCTTGCGATGCAGGTGTCATCAGAAGGGGATGCATCGCATGCCTTTGCCTTGTGCTTTCTGCAGCCAGGCAAGTACTACATCACCCCCGAATGGAGCCGCGTCAAGGAGCTCGACAGCGACGATCACGTGTACAAATTCCCAGGGCGTCGTTTGAAAGGGCAGCGTTTCGGTATTGATGTCACTTGAAGTTGCAGCCGCAGTCTCATAGCCCGTATGTATTCATTTGGCCGCTGGCAGCTTAACAGTCAGGACAAACGTATGTACATAAGCCCTAGAGCACACATGCAAGTAGACGTGTGATACTGACAACACAACTTACTCTTGTGAACATTGCTTCAGTTGTGGTTTTACTCTAGGAGTTGAGCGCAGATGTGCACAAACTCCAACCATCAAGAGTACATCGCAGTGTACAAAAGATGGTACACTAGAGTAAGCACATGCATAGTGTAAAGCAAACAGCGCCTACAGCCAGCCGCCACCGCTCACATAAGCACTTCACCACCGGGCTGCGGCTATCTATCAGTCGCTACCTCTACCTACCTAGTGTGATCCGAGACATGTATTAGTTTCAATGTCCATATGTAAATGATGTAAAAAGAATGCTGGCTGTGTACAAGAGATGGTATGTTAGGGTGTACGAAAGGTGGTACGCTGCAATGCGATCTGTGCAGCACTCAGCTAATGTGCATGGTGTAAAGCACACAGCACCTGCAGCCAGCCGCCACTGAGATTACAACACCACCATCGGACTAACAGCTATCTACCACTAGCACGCTAATACTCTACCTGCCCCGCTTTGTTGTGTAGGTTGTTTCAGGAGTTACTATGCAAGACAACGTGGGCTGTTGACGACGTAGTATTGGCGTGTGGGGTTAATGGACGTCATGCAATACTCGTTGTCGACTGCATGGGAGCAGGCAGTGTGATGCAAGCAGATGCAGGGGAGTAGGTTTGCTCAACAGGCTGGCTTGGCAAAGCAACAACAGACTGGTATTCCACAGGCTGTCCAGTACGTTCCGCAAAACTAAGCAACACCTACCAGGTGCCAAACTTACTTACACATACATAATGCCAAGAGTGGCACCGACCGCAAGGCCGGAAACCACCCTTGCACCACCTCGCCAACCCCGCCTCCCCAAGCAGTAACTATATGTACACGCAGGCAGGGCTCTCACACTCTCTCACTCGACGGTAACCTGGATACTGTCCTTCTGAGCCTCGGCACGCTTTGGGACAGTGATGGTCAGGACGCCGTTGTCCGCCGAGGCCTTAACGTTGTTGGGGTCCGCATCCTTGGGCAGGCGGAAAGAGCGCATGAACTGGCCCACGGCACGCTCCACACGGCGATAGTTGGACCCCTCATCCACATCCTCCTTCTTCCTCACACCCGACACCGTCAAGACATTGTCCTGAACCTGTTGTTGACACTCGTTGTTACTCTCATGCGTACAAGATATGATATCCCTCTGCATGCAGTCAGATAGACTTGTCATCATACTGTTACCTGCACAGTGATGGAGCTCTTGTCGACGCCGGGGACATCGACCTTGAAGACATACTTGTCCTTGTCCTCAATGACGTCCACAGGAACTTGGGCCAGCATTAGCGCGGAGGCCGTATCCTCGTCAAGCATCTGCGTGATGGACGGGAACCCGAAGCTACGCTCGATATCGCGCATCAGCCGGTTCATGCTGCACACAGAGAGAGAGAGAGTTGTCATACACCAAACACAGAGCAGCATCTGGAAGAAGCAAACACACAGATACACACATGCACGCATGCCCACCTCCGTATGGTCCTGTCCACTCCTCCCATTCCAAACGGGTCCAAGAACAGGTCCGGTAGTCCTCCCGTGGCGGCGAGATCACGATCGCCGCCGCGCCTACGGTCCGGCACGACCGCCCCTCCGCGGCCTCCTCCACGCCCGCCACCGCGGCCCTCCTGGTCCACGGGGACGTTGGTACCCGTACCCGTGGCGGGAGAGGAAGGGTCCGGGTCGCGCTGGGTGGAAGACATCACAGTCTTGAAACGGACACCGACCTGCATGTTCAGAATATCAGTCAGTCCATGCCAAACAGTCTCCTTGCCTCTCTGTGGCTGTGTGCGTACATGTGCAACCAGAGCAGAGTCACACAATCAACCCATGCATGCGTCTCTGAAAAAGTGGTTCCGGTTGTGTAACCAGCAGCAACAGCAAGTGCCAAGCAAGAAAGACCCTTGCACCCGTGCATGCATGCCCGAAAGACTGGCCCGCGAATTGGTTTGTACTGCATGCATGCAGTAGGCATGGAATTGATACAATCTACACATGCCCTTGCAAAGACGGCTACACTCAGGCTACTGCTGCTCACCGGTCCGGCCGGAACTCTGAGGGTGTTAGGCAGGTCATTGAGCGCCTTCTTGAGACCGCCGCTGAGGGTGGGTCTGGCCGCTCGGCTCAGCGCCGCCATCGCCGCCGCTGGAGTCGTCATCGCCGCTGCCATCAGCTGGTAGCTAGACGCACCGCAACACCACCAAGCAAGAAGTCTTGCACTAGCACAAGAGCCCCCCCTCCGCACGCACACACAAGCAGGCTAGGATGCACGCACTCGCACACTCTTGCACGCACGCTGTGGCTGTCTGTGTTGAGTGCATGTGTATTTATAGACGGCCTTGAGTCTCGCTTCATGCATGACGAGGGACAGGCATGGCGTAGAGCAGCAGTCCAGAGGCTTCCAGATACAAGGTTATGCAACGACCGTCCAAGAATGCATCTGTGCTATTAGCACACCAGACATGCACGCTTAATCGGAGGCTACAGCACGGCGCATGCACCAGAGAAATGGATGCTGTGCAAGAATGCACCTACCCATTCTACACATCACGTGAGACATCTGGACGCAAGTTGCCACGTCGGCATGCTGGTGCAGAGCCGCTACCCGGCTCCGTGACGCGCTTAGCACAGTTGCGCTCAGTATTGCGGGCGGGTATTGGCGCAAGGAGTCTCTGACGGCGGGGCGGGTGTCAGAGTCAGCCGGCGACGAACGTAACGTAACGGGACGTCCTGAGCGTTCCGGATTGTTCAGCCTGCGGCCTGAATGCCGTGTCTGGAGCGTTCGATGATGCTGAGATCGGAAGGTCTGGTCACCGCTTGCGCAGGGGATATACGGCACGCGCAGGATATATCGAACGAGTAAGGCCATACGGCTTATGTCGCGACAAGCGAAGCGAGTGCGACTTAAGCCGTTTCCCCGCCAAATCGAGTTCGATATACTTATCGTACTTATCGAATGGGCCATGCGATAGGGCCCTGCAAATTCTCATGTCGATGCCTCCTCTGACGCAAGTCTTGTGTCAGAGGAGAACTCAATACAGCGGATGTCAACTGCAAATCGGACGGTTAATATTGATTTGGGAATAGACCATTCGATAATATGCGGCATAATATATGGCACGGCTTCGTAACTGGCAGAGCATCATGGATATTCGGACGATGAGGTACTTCATGGGAAGATTGCACACACAAGAACTATACATAAATTGGACTTTAACTTTCCTCCCCCCTTCCTTTGAGCCGCTGGTGCTACAAAAAGGTGGGGTGGAGTGGTTGGGTGCACCGTGCACGTGCTCGTAAATGTTGATGGTGTACAATAAGTGTTAACACAGGCAATGACATATTGCATTGCCGGTATTCTTACGCACTTTGTAGCGTTGCATGCATGAAACTTGTTGCAACACATGCATTACTTGGTGGACTCCGGGTTTCATGATATAAATTGCTTATATACATGATATCTTTCATAATGTTACAAATTGTATAATTTCCATTGTAATAATGACAATAGGGTTATATCATGGTCTGTATGGCATATACATGCGTGTACATACACTGTCATATCATGGTAACAGACCTTCCCGTATTGTATCTTAAGCTTCAAGCTTTAAGTGCACGTCATCAAAAATGTTTGGCTTTTGCATCGGGCCCTTCACCATGTGTGTTGCCACGTGTAACGAGTTATAAGTGGGTTCCATTTTAAAAATTAAAATAAGCGCATTATTTACAACGTTTCCTTGCGAAGTTACCACCTGTAATAGACAAAGTAAGTTGACAAGGTGCATTTACTTGACGTTGCAGCGAGCTGTTATTGGCATGCGGGTGCATGCATGCTTAATGACAGCTCGCTGCAACGTTAAGTAAATATTGCGTACAAGCTTGATCTGTCAATAAGCATGCGCGTGCATTTATCAGTTCATCAAGTACTTGTTATTAAGAGCTACAACAGCGTACGAGGCTGAATGCATCACTCTTTTATCCCATCAGCAAAACATCTTAATCGAATAATATTGATAAACAAGTGAAAAAAACAATAAACAATAAAATAGCATACAGGTAAAAGCGTAGGATATGGTTTGCTAATGCCCGATATGGCTTTTACATGACTACCTACTGCGCCACACAACCTGGGATTGCTTGTTGCTTGTATTTAATTTGCCTTCTGTTGTGCTTAAAAATCTCATTAGCAATGTTGTTGATAACAATCGAATCGAATCTTGTAATTTGTCGACATTATCCATGGCATGAAAGCATAGCCCCGTGCTTCGTGCATCTCAATCGCGACGGAATAAGTTTAAGTTGCTACATTATTGTTTGCTAGGACTTACACTTTGGCTGCTGAATGAGTATTGTTGTGAACGTTTACATACTTACGTGTATCACAGTTTCCTTCACGATCGCATTTTCAATTGGACTTTCACGTTCAGCTGATCCTTTCATGTAAGCACAAGCAAATTCAAGCCATGTGTATCGGTTCATCCGGCTACACTTGAAAACTTCATCGCCTAAATCATCGCAAGTGTTCCGTTTTTGCAAGTGTAGGGATGGCATTTTGCATAGAGCCACTTTTGTCAACCACATCTACGTCATCATTTTCCTCTTCCTCTTGCTCTTGCTCTGCATTAAACTCAATTTCCACAGCACCCGTTGATGTCTCTTCCTCGCTCTTGTCCTCCGTTTGCAACGTGATGGAGTGCAAAAGCTCATCAATTGTAATAGTGGCTGCAGCATGAGCACTAGCAACAATAGTGGGGTGCAGAAGTGCAGGCGCGCGCGGTGATAGTGCGGAAGAACTCGGACTTGGTGAGTCATGTGTGCCACATTGAGCTCCATTGAATGTGCATATGCGTGCTCCGCATCTTCATCCTTTTCAACTTTCACCTTCTCCTGCAAGAGACAGTTGGTTTCATGCTGCCTTTCAAGCAAGTCTCATGGTATGCCAACCACAACAACACAGCAACTGACATGCTCTTCCATGGCATGCGGGGCCACTTGATGCGTGCGCGGGTTGCCAAAGCAGCCGCCCCAGCCGGCGCAAACACCTACGAGCTTTTAGCCATCATCCGCGCCTGCACGAGTGAGTGATTGTTGGTATGTGTTCTATTACACATGCGTGTGTGTGCATGTGTGCGCGTGCGTATGCATACTATGCCCTCCTTGTCCATGTAGCGCTTAAGCGCCTGGCAGCGTGAGAGTCTCCATCAACTTCCGCACCTGTTGTTGTCGCATGCAACGCATGAAATGAAGGCTTTGCTTTCGTGTGTGTTTAAGGTGCGCAAGCGGTTGTGACGCACGCACGCACGTGCACATTTACATACTAAGTGCCACACAGAGAGCTTGTGGCACTGCGTGTCACACAGCACCAGGCAGCCTTCCACTACAACAACAACAACACTCACAGCTCCTTACCCTCCTGTTCCCTTTGGCTTTCGCTAGCAGCGCAGATACCATCTCCGCCAGCTGTCTCTACAGCGCGTACCACATGGCAAATATCTGTATGGTGAGTGACGCTCCTTGAAGTGCGAGCATAGTTGTCCGGACACGATTCTCATTGATGGGCACTTTAGAAGAAGAAAAGAGTAGAAGCAAAGCGGCGCAGAGGAACGTGTTGAAGTCACACGCCATCGATTGAGAGGGTCTCCACGGCCTACGTCACGCGGTCGATGAACGGCAACGCGATGAGGTAACACCATTGGAAGGCTGTGAGTAACAATAGGAAGCCGAGCTGACTCCACCCTGTGCGTGGCTACGTGAAGGGTGAGTTATTGTTGTGGTGGTGAGTTGTGTCGTCAGTGCGCACCTTGTTGGGAGTTGCCGTAGGCGCCCTTGAGGACGCATTTCATGAGGCCAAGGGCGATGTAGAACGTGCGCGCGTAGTGGTACTCCACGCGAGTCTGGTTCGTCATCCTCACCTGCGCACAGAGACACAATCCCTATAACACAACGCATTGTGCACACGCAAACACTGGCGCACGCGCTCTTTTGTGTGAAAGCGTGCGCGTGCGTGCGTGCGTGCGTGTACTTGTCGTCGTCATCATGGATATTGTCACCCTTGCTGTCGATGTGCTGAACCGCATTCCACCCGTACGCGCGCGTGTGTTCTTGACCACCGCATATTCCTTCGGTGAGTGCAAACAAGTTTATGGTTGTGCCCACTCAGTTGGATATCATTCTGGACCTCACTTGGAGTCTTCCTGTTTTGGGACTAGCGTTGCATGTTGTGTCTCAACAACCGGCCCATTCGCACTGGCACCCTTCTCTTTGACGCAAACAGGCCCAATGAAGTCTAATCATCACATCAAACATCAGCAACAAGCGCACCAGCAACTCGTAGTGCAGAGTTTCTCTTCACATGTGCGTATGCGTGCGTGCATGCTCACTTGTGCATGTATAACAGCACCAAGTATACCTGCAAACAGTATCCCGTTTCGGTCCACAAACTTCTCATCCTCATTGTGATTACTCTTTTTGCCTCCTTCAACAACAGCCCAGTCGGCCTTGCATCTCTTTCTCACGAGCACGCGCATCACCCTCTCAAGGATTGAGGTGTTGCCTCCTTTATGGTCGTCATCGTCGTCCTCGTGTAGCACGAAGCGCGCGCGCGGTCCCCGTGAAGCACCTGACGCCACACGAACACCGCAGTGAAGGCCAGGAAGGCCACCAGGTAGAGGATGAGGACAACCACACCCGCAACAGCACCGCCGACCGGACCACCTGCACAACGACGTGTGGGTGGGTGGGTGGGTGCGGGTGGGTGTGACATGGTAGCGCTCACGGACCTCTGATGATGATCATCACGCACGCTTGCGTGACGCCCGTGAGGCCGAGCATGAGCAGGAAGAGCTTGGTTCGGGGGAAGAGCATGATGCGGGGGAGAGGCTTAGCCACCCATCTGGAGAGGGTATGAAGAGTTGGGACGCAAACCACTTGCGCACACACTCATCTCAGAGTGGACGCACTCCAAGTCACCCACTCACGCACGCTTACACACACACACACACACACACACACACACACTTCTCCCCAGACACCACGCCCCCCAAGATCAGCATCACCTCCACCTTCTCTCGTCTCAAGTCCCCCGACCCCGACATCGGCTTCTTTCTCGCGTTCACCGAGCCCGTGATCGACTTCTCCCTGGCATCCATCAACCCCACCCTCCTCGGCAACGTGACGGGCTTTTATGCGGTGGATGCGAGTGGGTATGGCGTGCGCGTGATGGCGGAGAGGGAGGAGAGCGTGAGGGTGAGGGTGGCTGCGGATGTGTGCAGGGACCGAGCCGGGAATGGGAATGAGGCGTCGGAGGAGGTTACCATCACGACATGCGAGAGAGAAATGCGTTGTTGTAGTGTTGAAGAGAGGTGCTGGTACTCGTCGACGCGTGTTGGTGTGATGTCGTGTTTCCCCTTCCCCTGCAGATGCTGTGTCGGCGGGGGCTTCTGCTGCCATATCAGCCGCGTTGACGACCGTCGCGGCTACGGTGCGAATGTGGATGCGTGCCGAAGTATAGGGTTAGTTACAACACGCACACATATGTGTCACGCTGATTCGTGTGCTTACGCAGGTGGGTGCGGCGGTTGCGGCTGCGGCCGCGGGTGTGGTGGCGGGCGGTGGTGGTGGCGGAGCAGGTGGGTTTGATGTGGCATTGACACAACAACGGTATGACAAGCATCATACGGATGCACACATTGTTGCAGCTTTTGATCAGTTATGATGGTCACGCAGCGAGCGGGGCGGCTGCGGGTGCTGGTGCGGGCGGTGGTGCAACGATGGTGAGCAGTAACCACATCACCTTTGTATAGTTAACACATCCACATGCACAACAACAGATGCATATGTGATGCAACACGTGTCAGCGCTGCACTCATACGCAGGGTATGGCGGTCGTCGTCGTCTTCTAAGCGACATCCCTCTCTACGCCCTCCACACCACCGCGCCGTCCCCCTCCCCCTCCCCCTCCCCCCACCGCGCACACCTCCGCCTCCTCTTCCAGGGCTCTGGCGCCAACAAGTCTGACGACGATGCCTCTGCGATCGCGGACAGCCACCTCACCCTCCTATCGGACGAGAGCAGGGAGCAGAAGACCGAGGCCGCGCTCACGTCCTTCCTGGGAGGGTGGAGGGGCTTGTGAAGGTCATGTTCCGGGCCGCGATGGTGTTTGGAGTGGTCGCTGTCGTGCACTGCTGCTTCCTGTCGTGGGCGTGGAACAGGTGGGGACGTGCGTGCGTGCGTGCGTGCGTGGATGTGTATGTGTGCACGGGTGCATCCATGCATGAGTGTGTGCGCATGCGTTTGGCGTGCGTGTGCATAAGACTGATTGCGCTGGGTCCAGTCTGAGGGAGACAAGTGTGTGTGTGTGTGTGCGTGTGTGTGTGTGTCAATACTTTGATGAGATTACACGTCTTTCTGCTCCTCCGCAGATGGGTGGCCAAGTCCCTTCCCGGCATCATGCTCTTCCCCCGAACCGAGCTCTTTCTACTCATGCTCGGCCTCATGGGCGTCACGCAAGCAAGCGTGATCATCATCAGAGGTCCGAGGTCCGAGGGCACTACCATATCGTAGGCACACGCACGCGCACACACATGTTGTGCAGGTGGGACAGCCGGTGGTGCGATTGCGGGCGTGGTAGCCCTCGTCCTGTACCCTGTGGCCTTCCTGGCCTTGATTGCGCGGTGTTCGTGTGGCGTCAGGTGCTTCACGGCGACCGCGCGCTCTTCGTACTTGAGGAGGAGGACGACGATGACAACGACAGCAAGGGCAACACCTCCCTGCACGAGCGGGTCCTGCGCGCACTCAGGGGAGGCTGATTGGGCCGTTGTTGAGGGAGGAGGAAAGAAAAATAATAGCAACGATGATGAGAAGTTTGTCAATCGATACGGGATACTATTCGCAGGTACACTTGGTGCTGTTGTACACACAAGCAATCACGTGCACGCGTGCGCATGAATGTACACTCAAACCTAAAGAGTCTCTACTACAACTTGATGCTGGTGTGCATTGTCGCTGATGGTTTCCTGATGTTTCCTTTATCAGACTTCATCGGGCCTGTTTGCATCGAAGAGAAGAGTGCTGTGAATGGGTTGGTTGAGACACAACAAGCACAAGTCCACCAACAGGAAGACTCCAAGTGAGAATGTCGACTCACTGAGTGCGCACAACAACGAGGTTGTTTTGACCTCATCTGATTGGGTGTGCAGCGGTCAAGAACAGGTGCACGCATACAGTTGAAATGTGTCTCAGCACACCGACAGCCAGCCAGCCAAACAACATCAAGGGTGACAGTATTAACGACGACGACGACGAGTACACGCACTCCCATCGCGCTATGCACCCTATAGACAGCAGCTCGGATCAAGACGAGTCAAAGTCAGACGAGGGGAAGCACACGAAAAAGCACGAGAGTGACTCATCAAGCACAGTTGTGGACATGCAAGATGCAATGTCTTTGAATGCCGATCCCACATCGTTCAGTTATGCCCCAAAGGCCACGCAAGCGGGAGGGTCGGCGTTCAAGCCTGCCCCGATGCTGCCGCAAGCCAACATGGCGGCGGATAACATGATCACAGTCAGGACCAAAGACGGTGGCTACCAGGTGCGTGTGCATATGTGGACATGTGTCTGTGCGTGCGTCCTGATCGGTGCGTGTATGTTGTACGGTTGGCGGGTATCCTGATAGCGTGTGCGCGCGCGTGTTTGGGCTTGTATGCGCTGGTGCATGTGCGTGCATGCGTGTACGGGCAGGCACTCACTGACATGTAGAGACGCGCGGGCCCATGTGAGGTATGCGCGTACACAATTAGTTGTGTTACAAGAGTTGTGTCCGTGTGTGCAGGTGCAGATCAAGAACCAGACGCGTGTGGAGTACCACTATGCGCGCACGTTCTACATCGCGCTCGACCTCGTGAAACGCATCATCACGGGCGTCCTCATGGGCGCCTACGGCAACTCACAACAAGGTGCGCACCGACGATACAACTCACCACCACCACCACAACAACTTTTCAATCTTCTCATACACGCCCAGGTTGGAGTCAGCTCGGCTTTCTTTTGTCGTTCACGACATTCCAGTGGTGTTACCTCATCACTCTGAAGCCGTTCATCGACCGCGTGACGCAGGCCGTGGAGACTCTCTCCATGGCGTGCGACCTCGGCACGTTCCCATGCGCTGCTCTGCTTCTGCTCTCATCTTCCTCCAAAGTGGCAATTGATGAGAACCGCGTCGGGACAGCTATGCTCGCACTCCAGGGTGCCTCACTCACCATACAGATACTCGCCATGTGGTATGCACTGTGGAAACAGCTGGCGGAGATGGTACCCGCGCTTCTAGCCAAAGCAAGAGAGAACAGGAGGGTAAGGCGCAGTGGGGAGTGCCTGGTGATGTGTGTGTGTGTATGTGTGACATGCGCAGTGTCACACAGCCTCTGGGTGGCAATTTGCGTGGGTCGCGTATTGTGCGTGTGGGCGTCTCTTTGTGGGTTGCGTGGGCAATATGCATGGGTGCATGGGTGCGCACGCGCGCGCGCACGTGTATGCAACTACACACAAAGGCAACAGCATTCTCACGAACGTGTCTCACACATTGCTTCACATGACAACAACAGGTGCGGACAGTGATGGACATCCTCGCACCGAGGGCGCTCAAGCGCTACATGGACAAGGAGCGCATAGTACGCTTGCACGGACCCACACGCATGTGCACACATGCACGTGCGCAGTACCACATAGCAACAGCATCCATTCACTCGTGGAGGTGCAGATGATGGCTAAGTGCTCACAGGCATTCACGCCAGCTGGCAGGGCTGCTACTGCTGCTGCTATGCCAAATCCACGCAGGGACCAAGTGGCCCCACATGCCACGAAGGAGCATGTCAGTTGCCATATGATAAATTGCATGTCATCAGATTTTTTTGAGAGGAGAGATGAAACTAACAGTCTCTTGCAGGTGGAGGCAACGAGTGAAGAGAAACATGAACAGCAACATGAAGTCCGGGAGCACGCCACCACCATGCTACTACCCACTCTAAGTGTATCACAAGACGTGTCGAGTCCGGTGGTTGCAGCCGCACCGTCACCGCGCGCGCCCGCGCAACTGCACCCCACCACCACTACTGTTGCTGGTGATAATACTGCAGCCATTGCCACAATGGAGGAGCCTTCCCCCTCCACGTTTAAGTTGAGGTCTGACAGCGAGGAGGTATTGCCGGATTTTATAAATATCGAGTTCACCATGGAGCAACAAGAAGAAAATGAAGATGATCACGTGCTTGATGATGATGACATAGGCAAGGGCTCCATGCAAAGTGTCATCCCTACACGTTAAAAGGTTAAACACTTGCAATCTGAACGACATAATTCTCAAGTGCCGGGTGAACCAATGTATGTGGCTTAAATCTGCCTCAGCGTACTTATAAGTTACCTTGAAACAATGTTATTGCACACTATGTGGTCTTGATGGTACTTTCGTCGTGGTCGCCATGTTAAGCATATCAACCCATAATGATAAGAGACGTGAAGTTTAAGTGCATTCATTGGCATACATTGATGAACCTTTTTCTTAAACCTTGTCACAGCATGCTTCTTGCTATCGATTATGATGTCGTCGAGATTGTTGACATCTCATATACAACAATGCAAACATTGCAAGCTACGGGCAGAGATAGGCTTGTCTAGAGAGATATCATCAACTTGATCATAAATGAGTGCATCATGTGTACTCTGTGCGTATACGAAGATCAAAAGGGTAATCGCTGGCATGCACACATTGTGTGCGTGCGCGCGAGCGCGCGCAAAAAAGTTGAGTAGGCATTGGTATTTAACATATGTATGCACACGTGTGCGTGTACAGAGGGAGATGCATCATATGGGAGAGATGGACCATACATCTGCATATTCATATAAATAAACAAAGATATACAGATATAGTTATATATGCATATGTATAGAGATATACACACTTATATGCAATCAAATACAATAACGCACACAATGATACCAACTGTACTTGTGTGTGTGCGTGTGTGACTATCATTATGAAATGTGCACAACCCATGTCATATGTGCAAATACGTGCGAGCCATTGAATGTGCACATACGTGTTATTCAAGCATTTGTATACCATAACGTACGCTATCATCTAACTTAGTAGTAAGTTACAGTTTTATTGTTGAATTGTCAACTACTTTTTGATGCATTTATGATAGTAGCATGTATATCGAATCAATGAACATTGCTATAATCAAGGGAGGCATTCCGATGATTGTTAATGTACACGTATATATGGAAAATTTCAGAGGTTTGGAATACAAGCAGATGCTAGGCAATGAGAAGCAAAAGACAAAGCCACAATGACCAACACACATACACGCTAGCCACATAAGCTCAACTAGCTAACTATAGCCTAAGTTAGGCTAGGGCCCATGTGCGTGCAAGTGTAAGTGCAAGGCAGGACTGGCAAGCAAGATGGCGGCAATCAAGCGAAAGGTTGTGCTTGTAGCGTAAGAGAGGAGAGGATATATGGAGGGCGGCCATCGCCGAAGCCTTGCAGCACAGCATCACATCCCGCCCTTTGCCTGCCTTGCTGTGATGTATTGTCCGTCATTTACTGCTGATAATACCCATCGGCCTAACCTTTACTATATTGCGCTTCAGGTTGGTCACTGCTTGCCGTCAATCTCTGCATGTTTGCTTTGCTGGCTGCCACTGCCCCTCCGTCTTACTTGCACGCACTCCGCTACGCCACATAGCAATCGTTGTCCTGCTGCAACAAATTGTCTTGTTTCGTTTGCTGCTTGTGCTACCGTTGTTATGTGTTTGCAAGTGAAGAAGACGAAATTACTATGGCATACCGATTGCATGAACGAGCATACATGTCACACATGAAGCCCACTTGCCATGGCGGATAGTGAACAGATGTTGCCTTGCAGCATGCACTTTTCAATGGGGAATTATGGGAACCACGCAGGGCGGTTAATTAATCAAGGGTGGGTAGTATTGTTTCTAAGGATTGAAATTGTGATTTGCATACCCTTATTCAACTTTTATCATACGTTTTACCACCTTCGATTGATGTAGTCATACAAATATTGACTATATGTTTAATGCTGGCATTGGGTGCGGGAGTGCATGTGAAGATTAAATTGTACGTTGGAGACATCTAAGGTTACATGTGTGAGATAGAAGCTTTAGCAAAAGTTGGGCAAAACACGTGTGGTGAAAAGTATATATGACCATGCAATTGAAGTACTGATCATGCACTGTGCATGTGACATATTAATAACAAAGTATTACCATGCACATCATCTACCCCAAACCAGCAACCTGCAACAACTCACACGTGCAGATGATATGAGCCACAATAGCCTGCTGACCAACAACTGCACGCTGTGAGTCTACACGTACATGTCTCCCGTGTGTATGTTTTATCTTGTATGTACTCAGTGCAAGTCGTTCCGAATGTTTCAATACATTGCATATGATTAATTTATTCACGAACTTTGTTTAAAGTTGTTGCCGTCAATGATTTCAAACTACACAATAACAGGTAATTTGTGAGTCATGCATTACATATGTATACCTATATATATATTTAAGGGTATGTATACATACGGGTATGCAGGCCCATATGCATACACGATTAACATACCCCGGCAGCATAAGATGTGGCACAAGCGCCTCTTGTGCTATATACGCATGACATTGGCAAAGCAATACACGCAACCAATTAATTGTACACCACGGAGAGGTAGCCAACTTAATGAGACGCTTTGATTGCTAGAGCAATTGCTTGATGGAACAGAGGTCTTGAGTTAAATTCCTTGCGTCGATATCGTTGCGGCATAAAAGGTTGAGTTCACTTTTGCTAGCGTTTGCCGCCGCAAACGACCGAGCGGACATGTCATCGAGTCTAACTTCAACTAGCTGAAAGGCCGTTTCATAAGACTCATAAAGACCCCTTGACTTCAAAGCATGAAGGCTCCATCTCTTAAAAATGTGGTTTAGAGCTGAGAATTAATAACTACCGTAATTGCCCGAATACCCCCCCCCCCAATACAACACCCCCCCATTGATTTTCGAGGGGGGGG
>RHPI01003762.1:127983-150383 GCA_009103225.1 Chlorokybus atmophyticus
GGGGGGGGTGTATTCGGGCAAATACGGTAGCACCGTTATGATAGCAGCAACAAGAAAGTGAAAAAGGTAAGAAGCGTTTGCTAATTGGACCTTAAACCGTTGGTTGGTGTTTAGGGTTAGCTTAGCCGACAGGCCTTTAACCGAGCTCTACCATGCGAGGCATATCAAAGTCAAAGCTCGGCGTTCAACAAGTCGACATTGGTAGTACGTTGCTACAACCTTTATTGCTAGGGTAAAACGCCCTAACTTTGGAGCTTTCAAGGGTTTAAGCTAATAACTTTTGCTATGTAACTCTTTCGGCGGTGACGTATATGGGTTGTCAATAGCTAAAAATGTAAGCTACACAGCGGCAATTGTTTTTACATTTTTTGGCGCGGTGAACCAGCAGATATGCCGCGCCAAAGTAGGGTTGTTTTGGGGTTGCTAAAAAGTATACTTTGCCCTAGCTTCGGAAGTACCTATCAGCCTGCCATCGCGCTGACAGGCACTTTTCGACTGTGTGATGGGTGTAGGGCTGCGGTGGGGTGGTGATGGGTGTTGCAGGCTGTTGCAAGCCTATGTCAGCATGGTGCAGGCTGAGCTGACAGCCACTTGATGTGCAGCCGTTTGGCTGCAGCCAATTCTTGGCGGTGGGGTGCGGCTGCCTCTTTGCGCTACGATGGCAGTTGTTGTGTTGGTTGTGTGGGCGGGCGCCGCCGCCGGCGGCGTGCATGGGCTAGAGACAGGGCGTAGGGTGTGCATGATGAGCGCTGTGCATGCAACTCAGCATTGGTCCAAGGTGATTGTGCTCATGCTGCTTGCTCCGCATGCTATGAACTGCGTTCTGTATGTGCAAGTCTGTTTGTGTGCACTGTGTGCCTGCGTGTGCATGCATAATCTTGTCTTGCGCACATGCATGCATAGTAGAGGTAGCGTAGCAAGTTTGTTGTTGTCAAGCGTTTATTATGTACATGGGCCTAGTGCTATACATGGCTAGTCTAAGTCTGCGTTGCTATTGCAGCTCGCCTCTTTGCTCGCCAGCGAGTGTCCGCCTCTCTCGCTGCGGGGTGAGGTGTGAAGCGATGGTTGGCGTAGTCTTCGGCTACGTCTGCGAAAGGCTCCCCTTGCTGGTTGTCGCACAACACAGGGTCCCAGACATAACGGCACAACATGGTGGTGGCCTCTGCGGCAGTCTTCTCCCTCTGCTGCTTTTCAAGGTGATGGGCCTCTTCCTGTGCAGCCTTCTGTCTGGCTGCCTCTTGCTGCTTGTCTTGTTTCCTTGCCAGCCTCTCATCTTTCTCTGCTTGTTCCAGTCTCTTCTTGGCCTGGCTAGCAGCCTTCTTGGCTGCTTGCGAGGCTGCCTTATTTGCAGCTACCAACTTGGCAGTGACTGCATTATCTACCTTCTCTTTTGCTCGTTTCGATTTTGCTTGCCTCTTTCTCTCCTTCTCTGCATCTTGCTCCACTAACATGGCGTGCAACTGCTCGCTGGTGAGGAGGTGCGCGGTCTTCACTCCTCTCCTTCTCTTGGAAGGAGCTTATGTATGCAGGTTGAAGTCCTTAACCTCGGCCTCTGCGTTGTCACTATCGGCCTGGGCCTCAGCGTCCATGGCTTCCAGCTACGCTCCCAATTTGCCTACTGGGAGCACAGGAGGCAGGTACTTGTCAACGCAGTGTTTGTTGAGAGGCCTAAGTCCACATGCATGGAAGCTGTTCATGATGTTGGGGGGAGTGAGTCCTCCGTGGAATGATTTCACAAGCATGCCCAGAAATTCCTTACGAGTGAGGTGATAGTTGTAGCGTGTTCTTTATCTCTGCTTGTATTCCTGACGGCAGACCTTTTTAAAGGGGTGAAAGCATGACACGTCCAGCACTTGCAGACGATGTGTTGTGTGGGGAGGCAGTATGAGGATGTGCAGGCCATGGTCTTTGGCAGAGGAGACCATGGCGGCGTTGTAGCGACTAACATGGCCATCAATAATAAGCAGACCAGGGTTGGAAGGCAACACACCTCCAGGGATGTGTTGCACCAGCAGCCTCACCCACTCTTCGAAGATTCTAGTGGTCATCCAGGCATTCACTTGTGCTTTGAACTTGGCACCCCACACCGTGAAGCTGTCAACATTGTCGTTCAGTTTCTGGCCTTTCATGATGACGAGGGGTGGGAAGGCATAACCTACTCCGGTCACGGCGCACATCAAGGTAACATGCTCCCTACTCCTAGTTTTAGCTGCCTGTGCCCATTTGGAACCACTCTGCACACAACATGCATTAGCAAATTGTTTTCATACATTTGCAGATTGCAACACCACACACTCACCTTGCTACGATGACCCTTTGGTTTTGCATGGCGGTATCGGGTTCCACCCCGATGTCGTCCGCGGAAATGATGTGGTCTGGGCCTACTCCAAGGTTGTTCACCACCTCCTCCAGCAGCTGGAAGTAATGTTCAACTATAGGTCTGCTCAGTCCTTGCCTCTTTGAGCGTTCTACAGGTTCTGCCTACCTAGAAACCAACCTCTGCCTTGCTTGGAAGGCATCACACCACTTCTTGCCAAGTACGCCATTCTTCAAGGACTTGGCACGCTCATCCTCGCACAGCCGTTTGCCAACTTCCATGCATATCTCCGTCCAAGTCAGTGCTCTTCCCACTTAATTGCGTACACGCACAAACTCAGCAAGGTCGGCCTCCCCTTCAGCATTGAGAAGAGTAGGTGCACCAGGTCCTCTGCACATGTACAGTTCATCAACCACACATACACACCGGCTTGCATGCATGAGATTGCAACTAACAGTGCATGTTACCTAAAGTTGTCAAGCCTTTCAGGGTGGGTGCAGAAGTCCCATAAAGTAATTTATGGAATGTCCAACTCGGCGAGGGCAGTACTGACATCCATGCATTGAGACTTGACAGCACTGACAACTCTACTAATGTTCTGCAGGTTGTCTTGATGCCTAAGGTAGTTGCCTCTGGCATTAGGCCTGCGGGGGGTCTTAGCTTTCACTCGCTGCGGCCCTGCAAATACACACACAAGGTGCAACATGGGTAACATTGGTGGTCTGAGTGGGAGACCACCATTGATGACGATGGTTTGCAAAAGCAATGCACACCCACCCGTGGCCCTTTGCTCCTAAGCATAAGTTGAGGTAGAGGTAGAGGTAGAGACGTTGCAGCGCTCACCCTTAACTATTCCCTAAGTCAACTGCTTCTGGACTGCTCTTGCCGCTTGCCTGCTGCTAACACACAAGCACACTGCAGTGCAGCACTAAGCCACACTAGTTGCATAACAACTTGCATAACTTCCCCCCCACTCACACCAAACTGAACTCTGAGTGCCTCTGCAAGTTGCAATGCAAATTGTTACCGCGCCGCCCACTTCCAAACATACAAACAAGCTAGCACAAGGCGCCAAACCAATCTACAACCCTCACGGCTATATAACACACACATTTTTAAAATATCACTCAAAACGTTACGCGACACCCATTTCACCCTTATTTTTTAATTTTTTCAATATCGCGGCATCTTATATGAAACTTGAGAATTAAATCAAGCATAATAAGAGCTTTGGTTTGCACCTACCTGCACTTAATTCACACAACTACAACCAAGTTATGATCAGACAAAGTTTACCCATCAAATACATGGAAAAGTTGGTGCATTGCACCCATGCTTGAAATTTTAAATCTGCCGCCATACTAGACCGTTTGCGAAGGTTGTTAGCTCCCTAGAACCGTCCTAGTACCTACTCTACTACGTATAGGTCTCAAGCCAATCGGGCTTGACCTGCGCCTTCCAGCTAGCTGAATCACCCTATCTCCAAAGTTAGGGGCAACTCCGAAGTTAGGGCGTTTTACCCTAGTGCCTTTACGGCTAGTGCCTCTATGGCTCGGCAACAAGTTGCCGCCGCCAACCGCCAATTCAAACACTAAAGTAACGTAAGTACAGTAGTTTTCGCTGCTGATGAGGCCAAGCTGCGTCGGCGTGAACAACAACTCAATTGAATAGACTGGCAGTCTTGTGTGGCGCTATCGATGCAGCCCCCCCGCCCCCCCAGCTCGAGATTTGAACTGACAGTTCGATGCACGCGGCTCTATATGCGAGGCAGCATGCTAGGTACAAATCAATAAGGGCACGCATCGATCGCGCGGCAAGTGCCGCGACCGTGCCACGTGCCGCAGTTCGCGTGCCCTCTGTCGGCGTCCCCTACTTAAGAGCCGGTCACAGTATTGTAAAGTAATCACTCAGTGCTCATGATCAATTACAATAACTGTCCGCGGTACCTCTATGAGAAAAACGCATTCATGCGTTGCAAAAAGCGTGTTCATCACGCCGGACCTGGTGCCGGAGCCACGGCATCAGGCCTAGGCCTAGGGTCGTGAGCGTAGGCATTAGGCCTGGAGCATAGGCCTATCACGCAGAGCGCGTCGCCTTGTTCATGAGACAGGCGGTCGGCACGGTCGCATGTGAAGATTTGACTACAGATCGATATCGGTACATGAAGGAGCCCAGGCAATTGGTACGCTCCCAACCACGTCCATGGAGAGAAAAGGGTCGCATGATGCGACTCGCCCAAAAACTGTGGCTTGGCAAAAGAATCCACAAATCGAGGTGACCCAGGATGTGACGACTGGCAGCGGCGTTGAGGCTGGGACTTTCCTGCGTGAAACAGAATGCCTCGCAGTAGGCGGGTAGTGATTGCTTTGGCAAGCTGCTTGGCAAAGCAATAACTACCCGCCTACTTGTTAGTATCAAGTTCTTACCCATCCACAACTGAGCAAGCTAGCAAGCAAGCCTTATTCATGACCCAATCACAGATGCAGAACGCACATCAAACCCTTTTGTACTGTGCGAATGCACTACTTGCATTTCGGCCCGTATCTTATTATATGTATGCAACACTCGCTATTTTCGTTGTCTTGTGTTATCCATGCGCGTGATTTGTTGCATATTACGCGCTTTTGCATGTGTGCACGCTTTTGGCGCCTGCATAATTGCTGTGTGCACTTGCAATGCTCCAACCATTATTACGAGATTTTTTGGGATTATGCTTCTTTAAGTTTGCAATGACTCATATCAAATAGTATTTCGTAAATACATATGAGCGTGTGATTGGCTGTCATTAATTGCGAATATGTCGCTTACCATCTTTCATACATATGCACATATACACGCTTGCTTGTGGCCGTATGCTTTCATTGATTGATGTGCATCATACTACCGAAAGTCGCATACATTGCACGTAAACTGCTGTACATAAGCAATATCTTCCTCCTGCCCTACTCGATATATTTCTGAGTGTGCATGCGTGCATGTGCGCGGTTGCATTTGCTTTACTGATCAGCTTACATACACGGCAACAACCAATATGTGCACAATTAATGGTTGTGCCTTATTTGAGCAAGACAGTGTGCAGGATTGTAGCATGTCAACAAGCAGCTGTTAAAACATTTAAGGTACATTATTAGATATAAAAGTGTAACTTGAGTCAAAATGATACACTTTCTGCACCGACCCTAGCCTAGCAATATTGCATAACATATGTTAATATATATATTTCATACTATTGCTCCACAGCGTGTACATGTACCTGTAATACCTGCGAAAGTCAGTCTCTTGTGCTATTGAGCACAACCAATCATTAGGATTCCTGCCCAAAAATTGGACGGCTTCTCCTTCATTGTCGGCGGCGCCTTTCGCGGCGCCGCCCGATGAATGGACGCCTCTTGTTAAGCCGCACCGTGTGACGCTATTGGTCGCGTTTGCTTCGCGTGACTTTTGAATTTTAAGGAACCCTTGGAGTTAATGTATTGCGTTAGATAGGAACCTCAGTTCTGAATGGCGTCGGCCGGCCCCGGTTCAGCATATCGTGACCGTCGGTAGAGATAACGTAATCAAGACTGCTAATGTACAGTGTAACCTCCCTGTATACACAGTCTCACTATGCACACCCTTTATGTACACACACTTTGCATGGAAACATACCGTATTTACCCCAACACAGTCCCCCCCTTTTTATACCGTCCCCCCCTCGATTTTGCTGAGGGGGACTGTGTACAGGGGGGGACTGCGTTACGGTAGGGGGGACTGTGTTGTGTAGCTGGGCGCAGCACAGTCCCCGCCCAAGATACGTCATCCAACCTTCAAGTTACGCCCATGGTCGTAATTGGGGTTTTCTGGCGCCGAAACAGCGGCGTTAGGGTTGTTGAGCTGGTTGGCGAGGTTGTTGAGGTGGGGCGGCGGTGAACATGGTGGGGGCGAGAGCTGCAAGGCATGCAGCGCGCAACCGCCTGGAAAGAGAAGCTGCTGCTGCCGAGGAGGCTGCCAAAATAGCTGCATAGGCGGCAGCCAAGGCACGTGAGGCGGCCGCCAGGCTTGCGACAGAGGCGGCAGCAGAGCAGCTGGACGCCGGTGGTGAGCGGCCCACCGGCGTCCAGAAGCGCGTCAATGCTGCCCGCACCAACAACGGGCGCAATAGGAGGTACAAGCGGCGAGCATTCACATGCCACCAAAAGGTATGTGTATGCAATGTGTTTTGTGTATTGGTAATAATGCATGCTGTTACTGCTCAGCACAATCAGCGTGTGCATATGCAAGTTTGCTTAGCAGTGTTGTGTGCTGTGTGTACTTGTGACAATGCATGCTATCACTGCTCAGCACAATAAGGGTGTGCATTTGCACGTGTACTTAGCTGTGCTGCGTGCTGTGACAATACATGCACGCTCACACACTTGCATGCACGTGACGCATGTTTATGCGTGCATGCACTGTTGCTGCGTGCTATGCGTGTCTGGCTGGCTGGCGTGATGTAACAAAGTGTTACATGGCAGCGCAAGTTCATTGACATTGCCAAGCATCTTGGCATTAAAAGAACCGAGCGCGAGCACGGCATCCACGCCAAGAGCTTGCGGAACTGGCTTAAGCAAGAGCTAGAGATCAAGTCTGCATGTGCAAGTGATTGTAGGCTAAAGGGTGGCGGGAGGACACTCTCAATTCCAGAGCTTGACACTCTTGTGTGCAACTACATTGTTGATAAGAGGTCGCGTGGGTTGGGAGTGACACAAGGCATGATCAGGGTATGTTTATGCATGTGGTACACTTGTGTTTGCATCAAGGGCTGCACGCACTTGCACGCACACACGCACGCGCACAGCTGCACCACTCTAGCATGCACACGCACACGGAGCTGAACCATGCACGCACGCACACACACACGCACTCCCGCACGCACACGCACGCGCACACGCACACGCACACACATGCACGCAGCTGCACACACACTCACATACATGGCTGCACCACTCACGCACGCATACACACACGCACGCAGCTGCACACACACACTCACGTACATGGCTGCACAACTCACGCACGCATACACACACGCACGCAGCTGCACACACACACACTCACGCACGCAGCTGCGCCAGCTGCACACCCACGCACCACTCGCACACGCACACGCAGACGCACGCAGCTGCACACACACACGCACTCACACGCACGCAGCTGCACCACTCGTGCCCGCACTTATGCACCCACACGCACACGCACATGCACACGCAGACACACGCAGCTGCACACACACGCATTCACACGCACGCATCTGCACCACTCGCGCCCGCACTCATGCACGCACACGCACACGCACGCGGCTGCACACAAATGCAACAATGCACTGCACACACATGCAACAATGCACTGCACACGCACGCGCACACGCACACGTATCTCAAGGGCACAACCACACACACGCACGCTGGTACACTCAGCAAACGCACACACCAGCACTTCAATAGCTCAATCAACATGCATGTGTGCAGCTGGAGGCCAGGCGGCTAGTTGCTGAACACAACGCCAACCTCAATGATGATGGCGATAAGTGGCAGTTGAAGGCCTCCCTCAATTGGGTGGTGCGCTTCATGGCGCGCCATGATCTTACTGTACGGGCACGCACTAAAGTAGGTCAGAAGCTCCCTCGTGATCTCGCACAAGAAGTTGAGGGCCACCGCATGTTCATTACCCTCATGAAGGAGCGGCACAAGTATGCCTCCAGTCAGGTCGTCAACATGGATGAAGTTCCAGTCACGGTGGACATGCCCGCGACTCGCACGGTCAACCAGCAAGGCAGCCGCACTGTCACCATGAAAACAACAGGTGAGGCATGCATGCGCATGCAATCATGCAATCATTGCATGCTGATTCTGGCACAACACAACACATGTATAGCCTGGCCTCACACTCATTGAGCAGGCAACGAGAAGAATAACATTATCGTGGTGTTGGCCTGTGCAATGGACGGCACCAAGCTACCGCCAGTCGTCATTCTAAAGCGCAAGACTCTGCCTTCTGATTTGATCATACCAGATGGTGTGGTGGTGTGGGTGAATGAAGCGGGCTGGATGGATGAGGCTCACACGTGTGAGTGGGTCGAGGCGGTGATGCGCAAGCGGCCGAAGCGGGTTTTTAGCACGAGAGCGCTGCTTGTCTGGGATTCCTTTTCAGCACACATGTGTGAGTCCGTGAAAGCAACGCAGGCTAGCGGTATCGATCAAGCTGTTATTCCGGGTGGGTGTACGCCTATTCTTCAACCTTTGGATGTAGGGGTGAACAAGCCTTTCAAGGACATGCTTCGTGCAAAGGTGAGTTGCTAAAATGTGCATGTGCTGATGTTGTGAGGAGTGCACAACTCACACGCTAGGTTGCATGTAAGTTTGTGTGCGTACCACCTGGGTGAGCTGCTCTTGGGTAAGGTTGCAATAACGGTTGTCATCTTAGGTTGTCAGTCATGATTAACATTGTGCTTTGTTGGTGTATGCAGTGGGCGTTGTGGATGGCAGACCCAGCCAACCATTCCTACACTGCAGGCGGCAACTTGCGGCACGCGGACTGGTCAACCGTAGTGTCGTGGGTGCATCAGGCTTGGGAGGAGTTGTCAGTGCAGACCATCATCAATGCGTTCAAAAAGGCGGGCGTGTGTGAAGCTGATTGGACCCCGGAGCAGGTCGTCGATGACAATGCGGACAATGTCGTCGATGTAGATGAGTTGCCGCTGGAGGTACATGAAGAGCGTGTGATTTCAGAGTTGGAGAAGTTGCGTGTGCGCGATGAGGCCAATGCTTCAAGGGCTAACCATATCGAGATGTCCAGTGATGAGAGCGAGCTTGATAGCATGTGTACTAGCAGTGATGATGATGCACATGAGGATGATGGTGATGACTCTGATGATGATCTTGTGTAGTGAGAGATTACTTGTGTTGGATGTTGTTGCTAGCATGTGTGATTCCCTCGCACGCACGCGCGCGTACGCACACACGCACGCACACACGCGCGCACACACGCGCGCACACGCGCGTGCGCACACACACACACACACACACACACACACGCGCGCGCGCGCGCACAGCAGGCAGCGCGCATTATACGTCAATACAGTCCCCCTCAAGGGGGATACTAAAATGGGGGGGGGGACTCTAAGGTTAAAACACAGTCCCCCCCCCCCAAATTTGCCGGGGGGGACTGTGTTCGGGGGGGGACTGTGTTGGGGTAAATACGGTACCTCCCGCATAAGGCACACCTCACCTCCCGAGGGCAGCACACCTCTGTCCAAGCACATCGTTGGTGGGTAGTCATGGTGTGCTTGGACAGAGTTGTGACTATACAACATATCGACAACCTGCATTCAATTGACTACAACTTGGACAGATTGAAAGGTAACCGAACCTGCACCGTTATCGTTGCCGTTACACGACACCGAAAACAGCAAACCGGAACTTGCAGTAACCATCACTTCTGGTTGGTTTACAGTTGGATATCCATTCCCCCATTGACGCCTTTAGTGTTATCTTTGTGACACTGCAAGACAGTTGTATCTTGCAACTCTATAGGCTAGTATGTGTCTACGTAGCGTGTGGCCCCCTAATAACATATACAATATCCCCTCTAAGACAAGTTGCATAGATGAGAAAGAGCAACTCAATAGCAGTCATCTCCGGAAGACTGCGAGCGTCTCGATGCTGCAACACACCCAACAAGCAACTTAATGCAGGGCAGAAGCGGTTGTATGCAAGCGCGCACGTGCGCACACACACGCACGTGTGTGTATGTTGCTTGCGCAAGATTTTCTATGCGCAATCTGCGTACCTATCTGTTCCCGGAAAGAATAAGAACCCCATTGCAGTCTCGAGCCGCCACGCGCTATCACCAATGAGAGCATCGCAGTCCTGTCGAAAAACACCATTACAGCGTCGCAATCCACACAACCTAACCCACCCTCACTCACCCTCTCAAAGGCCTCCCAGCCGCAGCTGACATATATTAGCGTGTGCAGCTGGCCGCTTGAACGTCGCAGCACCGATAACAACTCCGCACCGAGGCCCTTGCGCGGCGGGTCCACAACCACAACATCCACGTCCGCCAAGTACTCTTCCACAGACTGCACACGTGATATGTCCACTTCAATGTGTTGAGGTCTTTGCCTCGCCTGCGTGGTTATGCGGTTCTCTCACCTCTTCGGCGCCTCCGACATGAAAGGTTATGAGCTGGCGCAGATGCTGAGGCAGTGCGGCCCGCGACTGCGCGAACGGGTCCTCGGCAGCCGGGTTGCGCTCAACACACCTCACACTCCTGCAAGTGATGTTGTTTTCACGCCGCACACACGCACACAGGCAGCATGAGATATGCCATTACCTGCATTGGCAGGCTGCGAGGACGGCCAGGCCAATGGCTCCAACACCAGCGTACAGATCAAGCACAGCGCTGTTGGGAGGGACGTGCTCGCACAAGCAACCCAGCAACACACGAAACTCCTGCAATGAGCACTTTACTCATCACATTGTCATGTGTCACAGTAATCAGATGCGATAGATGCGCGTGTCTACCCACCTCAGAGTTGGCTTGCGCGAAGCTGCCGGGTGCAAAGCTCACGGCGGCATCGTGTTGTTCGTGTGTGGGATGTGGAGAAGGCGGGAAGAGCGTGTCCCACGCTGAGGGAGCACCAGCGAGCAGCTGCCACGACGGGGACAAGATCACCTGATCGTAAGCGAGGTGTTATCGATGGACTGTGTGTGTGAAGCGGTGCGCATTGCTGCTTTGTTGGGTTTAAACACCCACCACCCACGTTTGCACGCGAGGTGTTGAAGTTGGCCCACACCGAGTGCAGGACGCGGCCATGTCCATTGTCGTGGCGATCACCCGCGCGGGCGCAAAGCTCCTGCATGCGCAAGTGAGGTACGTTACAACAACGCGAGCGCCTGGTTTGTGCTTGTGTGATGCATAGACATGCGTAGTGATGCGTACAATATAGCGCACCTTGGCGAAGGCCTGCAGTTGATCCACACCGCGCGCGTCCTCAGGCTCGCAGTTCCACACCAGACTCAGCTGCACTGCCAGCCCTGTCCTGGCACAGCATCACCATGAGCACCAGAGACACACAACATAAACAGGCAAATATGAGCGATGAGAAACTTTGTTTACCCTCATCGCGCGCGCGCACGGCAGCCTCCGCACTTTCGTGCACCACCGCAAGCTGCAATAAACGGGAGGTAATGTCAGGTCTGAGGTATGATGTGTGTGCATATGCGTTCGTGGGTGCGTGTGTCTACCTGGATGTAGCGAAGGCTGCCGCTGCCGGTTGACTCGTTGTACGGTTCAACCCTCAAGTCCAACATAACTGCATACCCAGCGTTTGAGAACGACATGTTGTTCGTGAGCTCGACTGAATCGATGGAATGTGCATCAAAGATGAGCACTAGTAATCGACACACCTTCCTTCACCAGCTGCACCGCTTCGTTGATGAGCGGGTGATGCGCTGAGCATAAGCACCACGCGAGTGAATCAATGCTCGGCTTGGCTTCACAGACTTTGCGGCGCGAAGCATGCACGCGCACCTTTGCAGTTGGGTATGGGCACGACGTCGTGCGTGCCGGCCCCGTACAACCCCAACAGCGGGTTTCGCGCAGTGCCGCGCACCGCCAACTTCGCTCGTCGCCGCCAACCATGCTGCGATCAACACGCAATAACAGACGCACACACATGAGCACTCATACCAGCAAGCGCTTGCAAACACACTAATCTGCTAATGCGCTGATGTGGTATTGTTGTACATGACACACCCCACCATGTCTCCTGCGTGCAGAATAAAGTCGGAAATGCCCCTTTGGGCAAAAAACTCTCGTGCGCGCGCGTATACGGAAGGTGTGACCAAATCCGAGTTCAGCGTGCATCCCGAACACCTGGAGCAACATGTACAACAAACATGTAAAGCCACAAATGAACCACGAATGCACTGCACACACATATTCACGCGCGTACCGGTCAAAGTGTTCGCAGCCGAGCTCATCGCGCATACTGCCACCCGCTCGGTTCTCGCCTTGAGCAACATGTCTATGCTGTGCATGTCGTTGTTGCTGCTGTCGCTGTTGTGTACTGTATGTGTGTGGTTGCTTCTTCTCCTCCTTCTTGCGCTGTTGTGCTTGTCGTGGTTGGCTGTTGGGTTGCGGGGCTTCCTTCGCACGCTTCTGTGACGTTGAGGCAGTGACACTTTTTATGTTGGGCTGCGCTGCTTGCATGCGCCAGAGCAGGGACGCTCCTACTGCATGCATTCGCAAGTAAAAACAACGCCCATGAATGGCTGTCGCACGCATCCATAATTCTTTGGAACTATTGTAGCACAGTGTGTGTTCTGACCAAACTCCTTTGTCGATGGCATCATGCAACATTGCCCCCCATAGTGCGTACGAACGCACAGGGATCGCTGTCATCCATCCATTAACAACATCTTCGTTTGTTGTGCATTGAGAACGTGATAGTCAAGCAGTAGCAGAACTCCCCGTGAGACACCAACTCGCTGCCAAATCTGATATTGCGCCAATAAGGAAAAAGAAGTGCTCCTACACAGCTGCATAGTTGTGTAAACGCTTATACGCACAATCAAACACAGCAGCATTAGTCACCATCAATCGACCACCTCAAGCGCGCACACACACACACACACACACACACAGCCTGAAAGAAGGTATGGATATGAACAACGTACTATACGTAACAAACCTGTGCTACAAAAGCCAAGCCAAACAAACTGAGCACACTTGCACACCTTGCATGCTGCTCCCCTCTCGCCGCCGCCGCCGCCGCCGCCGCCGCCACGTCCGGTTGTCCGTCCTTGTGTCCGAAGCATAGCGGTGTCAATCGCGTGCTGTTCAAGCGCTCTCGCCGGTCAGGGCGTTGGTGCATTGCCGGCCACGGCGGTCATGGCGGCGGCGGCGGCGGCGGCGATGCCGGCAGCGGCGTGCGCCAGGCTGGGGCCGGGGTTGGGGTTGGGACTGCGCACAGCTGCCGCTCAGACGCCGCAGCAGCACGGAGCTCGGCTGAAAGGTCGGTGTCAGCGGCAGAGAGAAAGGAACAACGTTCGCCTTTGCCTTTGCCACGCATGCACAATCTCACCTGCAGTAAATGACTATAAGCATGTGTGAGCTGCAGTCTTTGCATTGATGTGACTCTATGAGTCTGTGCTATAGTTGCTGGCGCGTTTATGCGCACTGCACTCTCTCACGTGCTGCATGCCCGGCCAGTTCTTCCCGCTGTGTGTGTGTATGTGCGCGCGCAATGCAGCAACACAGTAAACAAGAGCAGAGTTGGTTCTCATTCCTTGTGCCAGAAAGGCCAGTGGCACAGTTGCAACTATCAGAGATGCGTGTTTGCACTGCTTGCCCAATCAAAGAAGTTCTCTATGTATGTATGTATGTATGCGCAGACCACTGGCGTCACGACAGCTTGCGACTATCTCCCTCTCCCTCATTACCACATTCTCGCCGTCGTGCGTGGCGCGTGTGCGCGTGCAGCAGCAGCAGCAGCAGTGGCGATGACTTGGCGTCCGATCTGGCGGCGTCGTTCGCGCGGTTCGTGAACGAGGCGGGCCTTGCTGATCCCACCGCAAACCGCTCGCCGACAGCACTCATGCCACCATCCGCCGTCGTCGCCGCCGTGGTGCGTGATTGTGAGATTGCGTGTATGTGTGCAGGCGTGGGGCCGTATGGTGCGTGTCACCGTCCGTACATGTGACGTGAGAGAGAGTGCCCGTGTGCATATGCGTGTGCGCGCATGCGTATGTGAAGTGAGTTGCATTGTGCGCGTAACCGGACCCATGCGTGAGAGAGGTAACCCACCTGCGTCTCTCCCACACCACCCGCTCGCAGATGGACGCTCTCATGCGCAACGACTGGCCCGAGGAGGACGCGGGCCTTCGCACCGCCTACGCCTTTGCCATGCCCTTCCAAGCCAACGCGATCCTCGCAGGCAAAGTGAGTCAACACAACACACAACACACAACCACCTCAGCGTCCAGTCTCTCACGCACGTGTGCGCAGGGGCGGCCGGGCGTGAGGGCGGCACGCAGCTGGCACGCGACAGAGGACTGGTTCGACTATGCGGACTTTGCGCGCACGCTCGCAGCCGACCCCGCATACAACAACCTCGTCAGATGCGCCTCATGGCGGGTAAGGGCACACTCGACTGACTGAGTGGTCATTGCTCAGTGGCTGACATTGTCTCTCTCTGTGCGTGTGCGTGTGTGTGTTTGCAGCCAGCTTCTTCGGTGGTGTTTCCCGGGCCGACGGACAACCGCGCGGTGCAGGCCGTCAAGGTGGTGCCCGTGGCCGCCAACGCCACATCCGCCGGCCACAGCAACGAACTTCAGCGGGAGCTCACCTTCACCTTCTGCCTCGAAAAGGTGACACACTGCTTGCATTGACTGGACTACCGTTGGACAGTCACTGCTGACGTGTGGGATCATGTTGTTTGCATTGCTCGACAGGTTCTGGAGGGCGCGTTCAAAGGGTGTTGGATGACCGTGGGCGTGCGCGTCGGGGATTACGCCAACGTGTAAGGTGTTAGCTCATTCGGTCCTGCTGCGAGCCACTCGCATGCACGAGTTTGATATAGCTGTTGTAAGGATGGTCTTGGGCATCAGCGCCTCCAAGGTGTTGATGGAAGTGTGAACATGTCGATACTGTTATTGACATATGCTAAAAAATCCATCATGATAACCCAAAGCTGTCACACAATGTAGGGATCCTTCTCACCAATCTGTCGGTGGGTTGGGCAGTGGTGTTTGCAGAAAGTGGCGCTTAGTCCCACAACACGTTCACAACCTCCCAGGCTGCAGTTTACAGAAATAAGCAGCACCAATTGCGAGCACACCAAACACACCAGAGCAGCCTATTTTGAGCACAATCACACACTGGGTCGACTGACAACAGAAACCAGCACACGCTGCCTGTCACAAGTATGCGCAATGCCGTGCACAACAAGCTTAACTTGGAGGATTGCTGTCCTCTCGTGGTGCACGCATTTGCAAACTACACTAATAACACTTACCTACACTAGGTAGTAGTTCAACAAGGACATCAGGGTCTTGTGCTTGCTGTACATACTGACTCTAACTACCCTGTGAACAACTGTGCTGTGCTGCCTAGCCCTGACCGATCTCTGCAGAACGGGGGAGGCAAAAGAATCGTAAGCTGAAAGTTATGGTGGGTAGAGGGGGTGGAGGGAGGGTCAGTTTCACGAGCGACACACATCCACCGCATGCCTTGCAATACAACTCTTCGCGCGCACGTGTATATGTGTCCGTGTGTCCGTCGCTCTCGAGGCCCTCTCTCTGGTGGTTGTTGGATGGTTGGTTCCCAACACACAGTACTCACGCTCGCTCGCCTGTCACCCTCACGAGCTCGCTTGTATAGACAGGTCACTGGCTGTGAGCATGGTCATCTTCTGCGGCGTGCCAACGGAGCCGAGCACCCCGACAAACACGGTGCCCGTGAGTTGGAACGGCGCGGGACCGCTGCGAACCGTGCGCCAACTGAGACCATCAGAACTGATCTGAAGCTGGACACCATTGCTGTTGGAGTAGAGCATCTTCAACCACACCGGGAAGGTGGGCACGGCCGCATCAACTGCAACACGACACAGATGGTAACGCGACACGACAACCACAACAACAACGACAACAGTGATGATGACGATGCTAGTGTGCGTACTGTTGCTGGTGTAGGTTATGTTGGCACTCGCAGCGTAGGCCGTGCGGTACTGGTACGTGAGATATTGTTTGGGTGTGATGCCCCAGTGCGCGACGGCCGAGCGCGGGGAAAGAGACTGCCGCACCGCAAGACCGAACTGCGCGCTGTAGATGCTGTACTGAACAGCGTACACCTTCAACACCGCCTCGAAGCCAACCACATTCCGCAACTGCAACCACACCACATCACTAAGCCCAATTCGCAACAGAGTGACGCATACACAACATACACGCGCACTCACGTTCTTGTATATGAATGCGTGCTGATCCACCGTGCCGGAGACGCCCTCGCCGCCCGCAGTGAAGAAGATGTTCTGCCTGGAGTCCACAAACACGCCGCTGGGCAGCATGTTGGGGTACGTCGTGGGACCCACATCAACCACCCTCAGGTCCGATGGCAACGCCCCTACACGCACACAAACGTTACTGCTGATGATGATGATACACCATCCCAACATCACTCGGCAAGCAGGGACACAAGTGCTGACCGTATTGGCCGGGAGCAGGCGTGACGATGGTGTACGATGCGAGAAACTTGTTAGTGATGCTGGCGTCGACCTTGATGGTCTGCGTGCGCGTGCCAAAGTTGGACCAGCCTGCGTGTGAAAGTCAGTGTGAGCAGAGTGGCTGTATGTTGTTCACATTGTCGATCAAAGCCAATCCCTTGCAAGGAAGAGTACCCGTGAAGTTGCACGGTATGGCCCCTCTGTAAGTGTACGTTGCCGGAGCAGATATCACAACCGACTGCCCCGACGCCACCGACACCGTGAGTACTCCTCCAGTAGTCGAAGTCTGTCACACGCACATATGAGGAAATGTGTGTACGCATACGCGCGCACACACACACACACACACACACGTACATTCTGTCCGATGGCGAGGCCGATCACGGCAAGGGGGCCACTCACGACGCTGACGTCTACTTGCACGGGTGGCGGGGGAGGTGCAGTTGGTACCCGTGGCGGGGGTGGTGAGGGTTGTACACGTGGCGGGGGTGATGCAGGTTGGACTTGTGGCGCGGGTGGTGCGGGTGGTCCTCCCTTGACCGATGCCGAGACCGGGCCGCCCACGTTTGCCACCGTGGGCCACGAGAGCGAGTTCGCATTCCACGTGGTCACGCCGTCGATGTCCGCTACGCTCCCCTCAAGCTCGAATCGGTAGACGCGCGTGAGGCGCGCGTCACGTGGCGTGTCCACCTTGATGGAGAAGGTGATCTCCCACGTCGACGAGGGCGCATCGTAATCCGTCTGCCAGAAGTCTTTCCCCCACACGCTCTGATCGATCACACTCCACGTGTTTCCGTTGTCTTCACTAACCTCCAGCTTCGGGTCCCGGAAGCCCGTCACGCCCGCGAGTGTGATGGCCACGAAGCCGAGGCCACCCGTGAGAGTGAACTGCGCGTTGTTGAATCTGTCAACACGTACCATAATGGGCCGCACACGCAAGAGTGTCCCCGTGCTGACCACTATAGCCATGTTGTTGCCCTGCGCCTCGCGCAGAGCCATGCGCCAACTATCCTCCCACCCGGGGCGTGACAACGCGGTGGCAAGGTTGGTGTTGGGACCGTAGTAGTCGGTGTTGAACTGCGGTAGGAGTATCTGCTCCACCACGCACTCCACGTAGTCCCCGGCACGCAAGCTCGTTGTGCCGGGTGGGGGAAGGATCTCGATGATGGACACGCGGCCACCATCGGCCTCTGTCGCGTACGAGTGGATGCCTCTCTCCGCCATGAACGGGTTCGAGGCACGACCGTTGAACACGGCGTTCCACTGAGATACAACAAACATGCGCTGCGCCTCTGTCACACCAGAACCTTCCTTCGCCTCGGCCTGGAAGTGTGTGTTGCACACAGTATCATCAGTGGTCAGACCCCTTTGCACAATTATGACACGGGACATATGTGGGTTTACTCACCCCCGTGTAGGAGACCCAGTTGCGCTTGCCCTTCAACTCGTAAAAGGGCGTGCGATATATGTCGCGGCCATTTGTATCTGTATGACAAGGGAGGGGGTGTTACAAACAAGCATGCGAGAAACACTCTTTCAGTCTGAGTGTGCGTGTGTGCACATACCGGGTCCCATAGTGGCGTTCCAGTCGGCGATGAGTCCATTCTCATCCCCATACGAAAAGTGGTGGTTGTATCCAAAGCTGTACGTCTCCGTGCCCATAGACCAGATGGGGAATCGGTAGAAGCTGACGGCGGACTTGACATCGATACGTAGGTGGTAGGTGGCACGCGCAGCATCGTCTGCGCGCTCAATAGCAACGGTGTATTGCAAAGAGGTCCTTCCATCTTGGGACTTGCCGGCATAGGACGTCTCTGCGAGTAGTGGTCCTGTGCGCTTGCGGTGTGTCTTCATCTGTACGTTGAACTGGCGCAGACCGCCGTGATCCATGTAGTTGACGTCTGCGCCGCCCACATTAGTCGCCCACCCCCACTTCTCGCGCGAGTAGCCATTGCCCAACACGTACACGGGTCTCAGGTCCAGGAAGGCCGTGCGTATGGACCTGCTCTGGTCAGGCTCGTAACAAAAGGTCTCACCCCACGCGCCGATGGCCGCCTGGTCCCACTGCGCGTTGGGTTGATATGTCAGCGCCAGCTGGCCATATGATACAGCGGGCGCACCACCCCAGTACGCGTTGATCGTCGCCTGAACCATCGTCCATGTCGTGTATGCGGGGATCGTCATCTGCACGATGGCGCGGTACCACTTGGGGTTGGAGTCCCAGTTCTTAGATACTTGGACTGGGAGACCGATCGGGTTGAGGCTTGTGTCTGAGAGTGTTGATAGGATGCCGGGGATGAGGAACACGATGCCCGTCTTGGAGAATGCCAGACGAGACACGCGTGGCTTCGAGCTCGGGTTGCTCACGCTTACAGTCACGCGCTCGATGCGGTTCCACCTCTCCTCGCCCACCTCACCTTGCCTGCGAAGAGAGTGGGGGAGTTGAGCACTTGCGTGTGTTGTTTGTGACACAAAGTTAACAGGTCAAACAACTCACGCGTCGTTGCGCAGCTCTATGAGATGCCACCCTTCCTGCTCTTCATACGTGACTTCAAGGCCCGACATCGGCACCGGTTCTGTCTGTGGCAGCCACACAAGAGAGCCCACCGCGTCAACACAACCTTCTCAATAGCATGACAGAGTGGTTGGCAACCACACACGCACCTGATCGGCCGTGACAACGATAGGCGTGGAGAGATCGGCCAGTCCTCGCTCCAGAGGGTTGAAAAAGGCCACCAGTGTGACAGAGTATGTTTGCGAGTTCGACCAACTGCAAGCCATCATTTGGGTGCACAATCACGAGTGAGGGGGTTCCACGCCGATCACACATCAACGACATGGCCTGGAAGATGTGGGCATACGTCTTAATCGTCTTACTTTGGGGGTGAGAGGGAGATGGTGTTGCCGCCAATGAGGCTCGCACCCTTGCTTCCTGCGAGAGTGAAGTCGGAGCCCAAACCCGCAGCGGACAACGAGATAAAGATGCGCTCGAAACCCGACAACCTGCAATGTTATCAAACTTGTAACAGATTGCATGCACGCAAGCACAGTGCATAAGCAGACGCAGTGCGAATTAGGTTAAAGTACTGAGTCAGTCAACAATACAGTGCAGATGAAACGACGCACTCACGTGTTCATGTTGGTAACTGTGAGGGTCCACGACACCCTGTCCGGCCACACACCCAGCTCAATCACAGACCTGATGTACGACGTACCCGCTGCGACAGGGGGACATGTTAGTACACAAGTACACAATAACTGCGCAACTGCTGTGTTGTGTTGTGTTGTGGAGTCACTCACAGGACCAGGAGATGGAGTCGTATCGGCGGTGATTGAACCAGCGCCCGTGCTCTATGAGCTCCGCACTCTGGATGAAACTGGGAATTGCAATGCACGCAGATATAGATGTTAAAATCTCCGTGTAGTACATGGAAGTGAGCAATGAGCCGCGTGCACTCACTCTCCGGAGGTGCCGATGGCGGTGTAGGTCTTGCCCGTGACGACCAACCCGAACGTGAGGGAGGGTGTACTGGGTAAATTGCTTCCCTCAATCAAATCGTTGAAAAGGTTCAGGACATAAGGCTCTGCGCAACAATCAGACATAATCAGCACAACAGAGACGAATTGAAGCGTCTCAAGCAGCGCACTCGCATGCAAGCACACACGTGCGCAGGTGCAGATGTACACACACGGAGCTCCTCACCCGAATATCGCTGCCGCAGGGCGCCAAAGGAGAGCAGCTTGAGTGTGTTATAACTCCACTCGAAGCCGTATCGGCTTGTCTGCACTGCAAGCGTGAGCTTCGTGCTGTCGCGCAGGCCGTCTTTCCAGTACATGTACGCATAGTCCGCCGCGCTGCCCACCACCGCGTCGGCAATGGGGACTGCCGCCGGCAATGCGTTGGACACTTTGATATCCACGACGTTGGTACTGATACCAATCTTGACTCCAGTACTATCTTCTTGCGTAGGGGGCGCATCGGGCATCGGGCTGCGAGGAGGGAACCACAGTCGGGGGGAGAGAGAGACGTGATTGTTGCAATGCAAGCAAGCTGTGTGTGGCATGCATGCATGCATGCATCCACCACAAGCATACATGCAACCGTGCAAGCGATATTATGTACTGTGGTCACGTGCATGGAAGGCGGTGGATGCATGCAAGGATGAGGTCAATGCATTGCAGTGTAAGTGCGTGTCTGGGTTCCCTGCCTCCCTGACAGTTGATGTGACAGTGGCAAGCGCTTGAGTGCACGCATGCAAGTGCGCAGGCTCGTGTTGTGACGGAGTGTGTGCATGCGTGTCGCGTCAAGCATTGCAGCATGAAGTTGCGCAAGAAGCTTCGTGGCAAGGTCACTTGTTTTCCGCAACTTACTCTGCAATGACCACTTCCCGGTTGAGGCGGTACTTGCGCTGATCGGCGGCGCTGACCGCTTCGGCCACATTCTTCAGGCCGTCGTCCGCGAGCTGTGCATGGCTGGGGTGCAGCAAGAGGAGAGCTAGCAGCGAGACAAGGAGGAGGGTGTGCCGGCAGTGGCCCTCGGAAGCCATGACTGCGTCCTTCTCTTCGACAAGCGCCCCGTGTGTGGTCGTGCGTGTGTGTGCGTGCGTGCGTGCGTGCGTGCGACAGAGGCAGAGCGTCTCTCCTCCTGCCTCGCGCCTTGGCTCAGTCTCACTCCGCTACGCTCAGAGCTGTCTGCATCCCTGTCTCAGCAGCAGGCCGCTGCCTCCACCCATGACCACTACGCTCTCGTGACGCCCTGCGCGTGGCCTGCGCCGCTCCGTGGCCGCCGGGGTGTGCTGAGCTGAGCCGAGTGGAGCTGAGCTGAGGTTGAAGAAGCAAAGAACGCAATGCGTGAAGCAGACAGAGCGTGGAGGAGGAGCTTGCCTAGCTAAGCCGCCGCCGCCGTCATCGTTTCGTTTCGTTTCGTCAGTCAATAAGTGATGCACAGCGCGAAAAAGAGCTTGAGCAGACAGACAGCACGCGGCCCGGCCCGGCCCGTGCAAAACGACTGTTGTCCCACGGACAACTTGTCCAGTGTGCAGTGGATTATTGAACAGCAGGCGTGCGCGTGCAAGATGGCGCGGAGACAGCCTGTACGTGCGCCGTAACTGATTGATTATTCGTATTGACGGTCATTGACCGCTTTAGACTGCTCCAATATCGGTGGCGGTCACTGACGGCAAAGTGCCGGTAACTTACTTACCCGGGGTACTGCCTTTAAGGGTAGGACTGTCGGATATGTACATGACATGGTATCTATCATGATAGATACCATGTCATGTACATCACATGTGCATATCTACGAAATTAAATGCACATATATGCGTAGACATGTATAATACATACGACATAATAAACGTTGTGCGCAATTATACATACCATGAGTGATGAACATTTGCAAAAGGTACATAGCTCTCTCTCTCTCTCTCTCTCTCTCTCTCTCTCTCCATATATGTTGAGTATATAAATGTATATGTATATAAGAAGTTTACATATAGTGTATGGGATGAAGCGGGTAACTGAACAATAATAGAGCATAAGCATATACATTTACATGAGCATGTTTATTATATTAATCAACATGAATACACGTTAAATGAATACACCAATATGTATGTATTCGCATATCATTTTAAGTTTACATATATATGTGTGTGTGTTTACAAAAGATGTACACGCACATATGTACACACGCACACACACACACACGCGCGCGCACGCACGCATGCATATAGATACATGTGTATGTGTGTCTGTGTGTGTGTGTGTGTGTCTGTGTGTGTGTGTGTGTGTGTGTGTGTGTGTGTGTGTGTGTGTGTGTGTGTGTGTGTGTGTGTG